>VOQK01032259.1:3851-14131 GCA_015052645.1 Benitochromis conjunctus
CATATTTTTGTAAGGAGGCACAAACAAATAAGAACATATGAACAAAATTAATTAGTATATAAAGTGACTGGTATTTTTTTTCTGATCCAAGTGGCCATTACATATACATATAAAACACATAACTGATATAATTTTGTCAGATAAATGATCTCTTATAGCAAGAAATTCTGCAAAATTGATATTTCAGGTCTTACAGATCTTGAAAACAAATTCTTCTTTTACACAAGAGCAAGATGGCATGTTCACTGTTGTCTTATAGCATTTATTTATATAAAATGTTTACATTGGACATTATTTTCACACGTGAACTTTTGATATTCTTTTGTGAAGAATATCAACTTCAGTTCTGTTAAACTTAAGTTTGAACCTGATACAATGGATTCCAATTGCAAGTTCTAATGGCGGCATAACATACATAACAACATGGGGTGGCTCAGGTGGTAGAGCAGGTCAGCTACTGATTGGACTCCACTAGTCTGCATGCCAAATATCCTTGGGCAAGATACTAACCCCAAGTTGCTCTCTGATGCATCCATCGGAGTATGAATGTGTGTGAATGTTAGTTAGAGCACTAAGTACAGAATAAAGTGCTTGTGTGATTGGGTGAATGAGGTTGTTGTGAATGAGCGCTTTGAGTACTCCGGTAGAGTAGAAAAGTGCTATATAAGAATCAGTCCATTTACATACAACACATTGTATAATACATGATATAATCTACTCCATATAAATATGCTACAGAGTGTTTTATGATAGAATGAAAAACAAAGTGCAATTCGGTTAAATTTCCAGTATTTATCTGTTAGCCTTATCTAATGTAAAAGAAAATAGAGGACTATGTTAAAGTGCAAATATAAACTGATTTCCCACTAAAAGCAGTTTAACTATGACAGCTCTGTAAAATCTACGATAATACTCATAATATACATTTTTAAAAATGTAATGAAGGCATGTTTTGTACAATTTTGGTTGCACTTTCTATAACAGTTTGGTAAAAGGTAATTAGGTGACAATAGAGGAATAACATGGATTTATCTCACTCTCTCTCTCCACACACACACACGCACGCACATACACACACACACACACACACGCACACACACGCGCGCACACACACACACACACGCGCACACACACACACACACGCGCGCACACACACACATACACACACACACACACGTGTTTGTGCACACTTTATTTGGCGGTTTAGTTTTCTTTCTGCAGGACTCCTCTCCTGATGCAGCTCCACGGGGATTCTTATCTCTCTTGAGATTGAGCTGGGGATCTTCTGCTCATTAGGTGAATTTGGACACCGTTTTTGCTTCATTATGCAAGTGAGGGCATTGTTATAAATCCTGTCCCATGACATCAAATTTGCCTAGATTTTTAACACAACCATAGCTAAATAGGCTTAATATGGCTTACTATAGGACTGAAGTGTCATAGCACTTACTGTAATTTTAAATTCTCAAAAATGCATAAAGTTGTGTAATTAATGCAACAACAATCCACCTGACATCACATACATAGCCAGCTTATAAAAGCTTCTTTCTTTCTTTTTGAGAGTTTGGTCTGCAAAGTTTTTGAGACTTTTTATTCCATAAGAAAATGGACAGAAGATGGTAAAGCTCTCCTTACCTTCTGACATGAACATAATTATTAGGTTGAAAACTATAATTCCACCTAGACCTGTAAAAGGAGAAAAAGCCACTGTTAAATAAATGTTTTTTTAAATGTTCTTATCCATTATATTTTTTGTCATGAATCCCAGACATTCTTATAGAAATGTATAGAAATAGAAATGTATTGCTCAAAGAAGAAAGCTAAGTGTATGCCTTAGCCTCATAATGGAAAAAAAGATTAAGTGTTGTATGAAAAACAAAAGTCCAGTTTCCAACAGATATACGATAGCTTTCTCTGGGATTTTTCTATCCACTTAACCAAAGCTTTTCAACAAGCAGAGTTATCAGGAATAGTCCACATATCATAGTCATGCACAGCTGGACTGTGACCATGGTAGGAGAAGGTCATTTAAAGAGAGCATTAATCAAATGAAAGCTGACTTGGTCCTGATGGCCATTTCCAAATACCTCATTAAGATTCGTCAGTCTGTAAGACATTTTGACATGTTAACATATGTTTTATGAATTAGCTTCCATAAGATTTGTAAGGTTCATTTTCTCTTCAACCAGGATTTTTTTTAGGTGGATTATCTTGAAATAAGCAAACAGTTGGCAAGTGCTAATGCTCTCCATGAAAAAGCAAACACTTTCAGGTTCATAGTACATTAGTGCAGCAGCTCAGGATGACACAGGCCAAGTCTGGGATTTTATTTTGATAGTCATCTAAGTGAGCAAGGACAGAAAGAGCCTTGGGCTGGATTATGGGCAAAGATATTTCCATACATGTGAGCATCCATTAGTCAGGTCGTCTTTGGATTTTGCTCAGAAATAATAGTTAAAACTAAGTCGATCTTAAAGCTCTGGTCTGCGACTCTCAGCCATATGCTGAGAGTCTTGACTTGCTCTGCTATCACTCAAATGAAAATGAGCGCGTTGTTGGGAATTAATGTTCAAAAAAGACAGGCGGTGGGGAAAAAAAGTATATATACAGAAGAGGGAGGGGATCTTGATTTTTACAAAATCCAGGCCCACAGAAGTAAAGGTTGGGAGAAATACCCTTGATACTTCATTTTATGAGTGGTTTGAAGTCATTGTTTTGTAATAATATATAATACCTGGGTCATCTGCAGTGAAATGACGGCCATGACCTGGGCCAATTACAGACAGGCATCAGCGAAGCCTCCCTTTAAGTCCTGTTGTGCCTGAATTCTCCTGACAGTGCATATTACTCTGCTGTCAGGGCACAGCCATTACAAAAACCTTGCTGGTGTTCGGCTCTCTCAGAAACAGCAGGACATTATAAATCTAATAGGGGAAAACACCTCAGTTCAAGTTACTGAATCAGATCTAAAATTCCAATAAGATTGACGGGGTGGTAGGGTGTGCTGGAAGTCTGACAGACCTATCAGATTGTTTTTACTTGTAGACATGTTTTTCGTTTGCGTTGCAATTTGTTAATTCAGCTAACACTCTCATAAAGCATGGCTCTTTCACTGTGAACACTTACAAAAAGGCTATTTGAACTAAGGTACTGGTTAGTGTTTTCTCTTTTTTGTGATTGAGTGCTTGTAGCCCAGGTGAAGTACTTCTCTACAACATTCATATGTAGCTGTACATATCAGACTGGCCAGCCTGTACATTTTACACAATCCCTGTCCAACCACCCAGTAACTGTGACAGAAGACACATCTGACTCTTTTTGACAGTAGACGTATGATCCCTGTTTTCAATCCTAATCCTTGAAGATTTATTGGTGCCTTCCCTGTGTTCATCCTGATTTTTACTCTTCCCTTCACCCTTGTGCAGGGACCTATAAAGGTTTTACAGGGTTCTGCAGCTGTTTATTAGATCCAGCTGCCTGACTCTGTATAGTTTTATGAGATAGCATCATCATCATCAACTTACCTTGTTATAGCAGCAGTGCTGAACCATTGAACTTGGTTATGTAATATTATGTTTGTTTTGTAGTAGAATCCAATTGAATTGTGTCCATTTGTGAGCGATATATGACTTTAACCCCTTAATGCCGAGTGTGTCATATTTGAAACAGAGTTTTTGCGACTTCTACGTCATAAGTGTGATTATTTTCCTAATGAAAAACTTTAATAAATTGCACAACAAATTGTTTAGCAATTCAAAAAATAATGCCAAATGTAGCACATATGATTTGTATTTAAAGTCATATACAAAACTTTAAAATTGATTACATTTTTAAACAAATTTAACAGATGGTTTAATAAACTCACTGTTTTCAAAAAATTTGAATTTTCTGGCAGTTATTTCATATTAAAGGCTGTAAGGTGTTAAAAACATGCATTTCAAGACTGGACAGAAACACAACAGCTAAGATATAAAATGATTAGTGACAAAAAAGACAAACTACTACTTACTGATACTTTTTTTCACACTGAAGGCACGATGTCGACTGCAGTAGCTGTGTCTGCAGAACATGTGTGCACATGTGTCCTTTATAAAAGTGGGTAAAAATCGACGTTTCACAACCAGAAGAGGTGACTGGAGGGAAATCATTCAAGGGCCTTCTAAAATCATTCAATTCAGTTTTATTTATATAGCACCAAGATGCTTTGTATTGTAAGATAAAGACCCTACATTAATTGAAAATAATAATAATAACAAAGTAACAAAAATAATACAATCATATGTGGTGGAAATAACTGTTTTGATTTTATATTTTCGAAGGTGTATCAAGCTAAGAAGTTAGGTTAGTCATTATACACAAAGATAAAAGCGACTGTTAAAAAGCTTTTTGCTATATCCTCTCTCTGTGCTCCTCATTTTATTTGTTTGCTTCTGCTTTTCTTTGTTTTTTTCCCCATGCTTATTCTTCTTCTTTTTCTTTTCTTTTCTTATTAGCAAACTTTGCTGTTGCTTCTGTTCGTGCTAATAGAAGATATGATTTCTCGTTTAGTAAATTGCTCTCTCAAGTCTTTGTGATCAGAGAACAAAGAAAAGAATCGTTGTATTTCCATTAGCTCTGGAGGTAGAGCAGGTCATATACCAATTGGAAGGCCGGCGGTTTACACCCTGGCTCCTCCAGTCTGCATGTTGAAGT
The DNA here is from genome assembly GCA_015052645.1 of Benitochromis conjunctus. Lineage (NCBI taxonomy): Eukaryota > Metazoa > Chordata > Actinopteri > Cichliformes > Cichlidae > Benitochromis > Benitochromis conjunctus. Next base: position 8,544 of record VOQK01032259.1, read on the forward strand.
ATCCTTGGTCAAGATAGCGAGTCCTGAGTTGCCCCTGATGTATCCATATGAGTGTTTGTGAATGCTGGAGATGACGCTTAGGTATAGAAAAACGAGCTTATATGAATGTGTGTGACTGGATGAATGAGGCTTGTACTAAAACTGCTTTAGGTGCCTAGTTGTAGTAGTGCTGTATGACTAGTCCATTTTTGAAAAACTGTGCACAAGTGCATCTCCATAGCCGCTGCAAATGTTGAATTCCCACAATACCTCTTTCTGTGTATCCAAAGTAAGCTGACACCAATGTAGGACCATAAATCCTACCTAAGGAGTTTGGAGGGTAGTGGTGGTTTAAATTACAGGCCTTTCACGAGGGAAAAGGTATAAAGAAGTGAAACTAAGTTGGTTTGGGACTTTTCTCTTTTTTCTTCAGTATAAAACAACTTTAAAGAAAAACAGTTTTATCGTTACAATGTAAAACACCTTGAGGTGACTGTTGTGGTGTTTTGGTGCTATATAAATAAAATTGAATTGAATTGAACTGGGAAAGCCTGTTTTTCATCATTTGTAAGACTTGTACAAAGGTACACAGGACTCTTTGAGAGAAACAAGGCTTCTTCAAGTTCATCTTCGAGCACACCAGTTACGTAGTTGGTAGACACGGTGATGTTAAATGTAAAATCTTGTTTATATAAACCTTCAAAAGATGATCAAAGTAGGGCTGAAAAAATACACAAGATTTTGAATATGCAGCTATTTCAACCAGTCAAGTGTAGGTAGAACGTTTGGGCTGCTTCAGACACAATCTGGATTTTAGTATTACTGAATGTTTACGTGGGTTTTTAAAAAAATGTTTGCCTGGGAACCAAGTCACGGAAAAAACAAATATTTCAACAGTAAACAGTGGTCACGGTGGTTCTTCGTGGTCATGACTGTAAAATGGAGATCTTCCAAAGCTGAGGTTTGTTTGATCAGAGAAGATATTAACCCGACAAGACTTTTTTATGAAATGGGTTGCCCACAGGTTCACTATCCTCACAATTATGTGTTCATTGGTTTGTCTCAGTCCTGTGTGATGATTGGATATTTATGTGTGTACTTGTCTGTAATCTGGTGGTGGATTACATCACACCCCCGTGGTTTTCCAATTACACCAGTGACAGACCAGGCAGAGGTAATGACCTGTGAGAGTTTGGTTCTGTTTTCTGGCTTCACTGGGCCTCCGTAAACCAGTTTGACTTTAGGTGTCTGTCAGAACTGGCTTGTATTTATACATAACTCAAACAAGTGAGGGTCTGCTCCTTGTGTGAGGTATTCTGCCTTTCGCTGACAAGACCAAGGTTTCCTATTCACCATGCTGCGCCCTCTCCCAGCTAAGACATTTTAATACCAGGAGGATATGTTGATGGAAAAGGATAATAAAGCAATTTCTTTGTCAACAGCCAGACATGGATGATGTTGAGCTGTTGGATTTGGAAAGGAATGCAGATTTGTTAAGACCTATTGGTCTCTTTCCTCGGGCCTCATCAATGTTAATGCCCCAACCCCAGTGACCTAGAAAATAATTCAGATGAAGTGGTCCCATTTTGAGCCTATCCATCCCCTCCCATCCCCGTCCTACTGATTTGTAGGTAAATCATGGCTGTCAGTATAGTAGCAACCCTGATTAAAGTTCAGGGGTTTAATAGATCATTTTAAATAACCCCCAAATTACTCCCCGCTCCCCAGCCGATCCACCTGGACCCCTGCCCTGGGTGCATGGCAGTTTTCAGCCGTCGCAAAGCAAGCCAAGTCCAGCCTCGTGGTTCCTGCCTATTCCCCCAGGATGGTGCACTGCAGGCCTAGACCAACATTCTCAGCTGTGTTCAATCTGTGCTGAGACAAGTTGGCTATGAGAAAATGCAAAAGGAAAAGGCACTTGTGCGCTCATGGACACACACCTACACAAAGCGCATACACATACAGAAGGAGTGACATGGAAAATCCTGGACAGTTAGTGGACTTTGTTCAGTGGGTTCAGCTGGAATCTATCCAGAAACACCCTGACATCCATTGACAAACACATATACACCTCACACCCCTACCCCCCCATCCCCAGCTCCCCAGGCGACTGGAGTCCATTCCAATTAATTGTGTTTAACCATTCTAATCACACCTTAGCACATTAATCCTATTTTCAATCCAAAACACATCTGAGATGACCGGCATGTGGCCCACTGTTGCCACCGCAAATCAGATGAAACCCAGAACTGGCTCCAGGGCCCTTCTTCAGCCTGCACTTTCACTGAACTTGGACTTTCAGTCTCTTTTCTTCCCTCCACAGCTCATAGGTAGAATTTATAGCATGATGCTGATGCCTTCACTCAAAATATATCCCTGCAGAGTTACCAATTACCTCGGGGTGAGGTAATAAGTAAAAGGCCTGGTATGAGGAAGTGCACTTTTTTTTCTCTTCTTTGCTTGATTATGTTGTATTATTGTGTATGTATGGATACAGTCACAGTGTCTTATCAGTTTGACATCCTAAGCCGCCAAGACAGCCAGATAATTTGAGTCCAATCCATCTGCTATTGGAGTATCCCTGAAGGCAGGTCATGATACCATATCTACACTTTCATTTCATGCACTTGGCATACATTTGTATCATTTCAATATGGATCATCTAGAGGCTAACTGGTACCAACAAGAGCAAACTTGTTGTTCTGTGAACATATCTTATATCTCTGGGTTCTTTCTAGCTTTTTGTGTAATTGGAGACATTGGCAGAAGTAAAGGTGTTTAGCGCCCCCAAAGGTTCCTTCTGGAAAGTCCTACAAAAATCACAGATCTAACCTCTCCTGGAGCTCTTAAAACCTTGCAGCCAAGGGTCCTGTAAAAGGTGCTGGTGCATTGATAATTGAGCTCTGCAAAGCAAACAAAGTGTCAGAAATGGTGTTTTAATGGGCACTTTTCTGAGACTTGCAGCAGCACCCGCAGAACGCAAGACACATTAGGCTAATTGAGTTTTAGAGTCTATGTAAAACTGGCATAGAGTGATCTTCAGAATTATGAAAATAAACAAAAGAGCTACTCATTGGAAAACAAATGGCTTGGAAGCTGAATAAACTGAGTGACATCACTGAGTCCCAGCTCAGCATGTGGGGAGAATGATGTAATGGGAGCTGAAGCAGTTCGCCTGCCATTGACTTCTCTAACCCTGAAGTCATTCTACTCCCCACCCCCCTCCTTATAAGTCAGTCATACATTAAGCCACAGCAGGGCTCCGGGAGACGTGTTTTAATTAATCATACATTAATCAGTGCACAGAAACAAGCCTTTAAATGAGATTATTAGACACAGGAAAAAACTATTGTGACGGCATGACAAGTTCTCCGCTTAATGGCTACTTAACATAATGATGAGTAAATAGACATGGTTAGGGCAGAGAGCTGCGTGAGCTGCTTAATCTCTTATAAAATACAAAAGTTAGACTGAGTCAGCAACTTGTGTCCTGTGAGATAAAACTGATATCATAAAGAAGCCTGTTGTCAAAGCAATACAGTTCATGCCGGCTTTTCTCACCTGTGAAGTGAAATACATACATGATAGTAGTGTATGACTGACCTGCTGAATATTTCTACTACATATTTCAACCAAAGTTGTACCTTTATATGCCTTCTGAATAATTCAAGCCATAAATCTGATGTTACCTGTTCATGTCACCTGATGGCTATAAATCTGATGTCACCTAAGCTGGTTAAACAATGCAGAAAAATAACCATAAAAAGTTTGAAATAATTAAATACGTCTTCACAACATGTGTGTTTTTGTGTGAAAATTATGATTTTTTCTTTTATAAAACTAAAGCAATGTTGTATTACATTCTTTATTTATTTAAGCACTTTAATAGACTTAAAAGAATGGACCTGTTTCAAATTAGCACAATAAAGCCAAATTTCACCAATTATACCATTGTTTAATCTGTGCAAGAAGACCTTTTCCATTTCCTTCAACATATTGATGCCAAACAAATCTTTCTGATTGATCTAAATATTCCCTAGCTTCTGTCCAGGCTGCAAATGAGAATTAATTGTCTTTCCAAGTCTGGGAAAAGTTGAAGCTGCCAAATCACACAAATACAGTGGCAAGAAACATAAATCAGTGGTTTTCATTCAGTGCTTCGAGACGTCTCAGTTACACACAGAGATACTGCTGTGCACTGATGTGCTGTGATTGTTATGGGCTGTTGTGGCTGTGACTTTGGATGTCTTCACTTTAGAAGTATCCCAGAACGTGTGGTCAGGGCACGTTGTGACCTCTTGTTTGGACCTTTTAGATAATGGCTATTGGAGTCATGCTGGTGCACATGTTCAAACACACAAAAGCCTAACCCTAACCCTACTGGAACCTGGCCTCTTGAAGCAGACTCTTTCAAAAATTGCATGCTACACTGAGGGATGTTCAAATAGAAACAGATCTGGTTACTTTTTTTGGTCACTGGGCGGTCATCAGGACTCATAGTGGGAAAGAAAAGCAAGTTCTTACTATGTGTGGATTGTTTCACAGAGGACATAGAAACAAACATGGCCACTCCACGCTTTGTGGGGGAACCCAAACCCTCCATCTCTGAGAGACCAATTTAGCTTTCTTTTTCTTAGCTTCAGTTGTAGTAAAGGTTACCACAATGTTGCACCACTGGATGCTCAATAATAGTTGTAAATGTTTAAGCTTTGACACCAGACAGTTTGCAGATTTTATCTAAACATAGTACTGCTACACAACATTTTAATACACAAGTAACAATTCACAGCCATGCAAAACAACAAAACGTTAGACATAGTGAAGAACAATGCATGCTTACATTTGATCATTTGGGGCACAGCAATGACCAAGAGCCCTCCTTTAATTAATTTTACTTTATTTTTCATATATATTACTTGTACACATGAGCAATTTTGTTTCAAAATTAATCTTAATAATTGTAAAGCTGATATAAAAGCACGGGTAACGATACTGAAGCTTTAATTGACAATTATGTTAATTAAATTGCATGTTTTGAATAAATAGGCTGAACAGATTCATCTTTTTTGAAATGCAAATAATTATTATGGCAAAGATATTTTAGAATAAAAAACACTGTAATTAAATGTTGCCAGTTTGCTTTATGTGGGTCAAGGGCTCACGTTTTTCCTTTAATTTGTCATCCATCAGTACATCCGAAGCACACTTACACTTTTTATGTTATTTGTCATTTAGAAAGATGATGTAAATGCTCTGCAGTTTCTCTACTCTAACTTTGAGCTGTGTGAGCTGAAAAAAGACTAAAAACAGGCTAAAATTTTCCCCTCAGCAGCAGAACAGTGAGAAAAAAGTTCTATATTAACTTTATACATGCTCTGAGAATGACTCTTTGTTTCCTGCCTTTTCCACAGCCACCACTTAAACTGTGCAGAATAAATAAGCTGGCAACATAAGGAAACACTAGAGAGACAGAGTGTGTTCTCTGGAGTCACGCCACTGCTTGGTTGTCATTGTGAATGTAAGTAGGCCGCAAGTGTGAGCAATCACTACAAATTATATGCTTTTGGAGGGATTTGATATAAAGGTATTAAGCCAGTCTGAGATGTTTG
>VOQK01032266.1:8392-19489 GCA_015052645.1 Benitochromis conjunctus
CCAGAGATGAAAAGCACATTCAAATATCCTTCAGGCCTTCCAACTCGCTCTCATGGTTGCTATTTGACCTGGTGACAAACCCATGCCCATGTACCCCAGTGGGCAGGTGGTACGTGTCAAAGTAACAATCAATATGTTTTCCAGAATTAAGGGATCGCTCTCAGAGTCTAAAAGTCAGTGATCTGTTAATCGGACCTTAAACCAGTTACAGAGATGTCACTGAACAAAAGATGAATGACATTGAAGCTGTCTTTAAAAATATTATTGCTGAACTCAGGAGGATGGAGAGTTGATTGGGAAATTTTAAATATGTACTGTGTTGAAGAATATTATCAAAACTGGAAAAAGTTTTGATTTGTTTTTTTTGGTAGAAAACTCTAAAATTACCTGTTTTGATTAGATTGGGTTGAAAGGAACTGAACTTATATCAACAGTTTTTTCTTAACGTGTCACTGGAATACATTGTAAATAATTAAAATACAGGCAGCTCAGTGGTTAGCACAGTTGCCTCACAACAAGGTGGTCCTGAGCCCGGGCCTTTCTGTGTGGAGTTCGCACGTTCTCCCCGTGCCTGCATGGTACCTCTCCAGGTACTCTGGTTTTCTCCCACAGTCCAAAGACATGCAGTTGGTGATTCTAAATGGCCCATGGGTGTTAATATAAGAGTGAATGGTTGTCTGTCTCTGGTGGTTATCTCCCAGTTTGTCTCCCTGCAACATACTGGTGACCTGTCTAGGTTGTACCTTCTCAACCTAGACAGGCTGATAATAGAAAGAGAATGACTGGATAAAATACCGTAAACAAAACTAACATTAACTGCAAATGATTCATGTTATTTTAACCATCATCTTGATTATTTTTTTAAATATTAAAATAAATAAAGTATTTTCACTCATTGCAGTCTCTATAACTTCAACCACAGGAGTAAAGAGTTGCCTTCATATGCTGATATTCGAGTGTGAGTAAAATCAAACTGCCTAAGGCCTGCGAGTCTAAACTCCTTTTTGCTTTTATCCATTCTGATATCCCCACAAGCAGTACATATTGTGGAAATGAAATGGTGAACTCATTAAAAAGCAAATGTGGAAAGTGTGTGTAAAACATGCTGCTCAAACATTTCCTCATTATAAATCTATTTGATTTTAAAATTATTTGGTTAGTGAAAAGCCAGTTGTTGAGTATACCGAATATTTCCAGCGCTACTCGTCTTTGACAACTAAGCAGGTGCTCCGGAGTTTTAGTGAGAATGAATGGGGTTGCCCTGTTCTCAACCTGCTACTGCAAGATGGATGTTCAAAGAGAAAGGGCAAAGTTCAGTGCTGAAGCAGGTCACAGAAGACGATCAAAGTAGTTCTAGTATACACAAGCTTATGCTTCATCATTTTACTCTGTTCAAGTTACTAGCCAAGGAAAAATGTAGACGCTCAAAGACATATTTCACCGCCTTACCTTTACACAGACTTAGTTGGTTCATGGTTCAAGCAAGACTAGTCTTTTATAATCGAGCACAATATGCTGATTAAAGTACAATACATATAAGAAATACAAAACAGTGTTATTATTTTCTCCACATCTTTGTCTATTGCTTTAGCTCTTGATTTATTTTTCAGGGTTGGTTGAAGGAGGACCCAAATGCAGGACTTTCTGAATGAAAAAAATTAGTTTATTTACAATGAAAAGAAACTATGAAACAGTGGCAACAATCCACAGTGCGTGCGTTCCCAATCCCCGTGCTGTGATTCTTCTCCTTGATACATGATGCTTTGTCCTCCTTGGTGCCTTATGTACAACAGTGTGCTGCTCCCTCCACATGTTTCCGCAATCCACCTGGAAACAAGAGATGCCACAGTGAGTACAGTCCCATTCACCGGCCGACAAAAACACTTTAACCATTCCAACAGGAGATAACTGAAAACACGGCCATATGAGCTGGCGAACTAACTGTGTTCCTAGTGAAACAATCCCACACCAACTGCTGCTCCACTGCTTTCTTAAGTAGGGCTCCTTGATTAGGCAGTTTGGCAACAGGTGAGTGATTAATCCCAGGTGTGGCTGGCTTAAAGGCAGGAAACTCTGCAGGTCTGGCGTGGCAGCAAAACTAACATACCACAGCGCACGCACACACACACACACCTATACACAGTGAAACAAGGGACCAGGAACATATCACACCAACAAACAACAATACACAATCCAGAAAGACAAATAGAACTCATAACACCCAAAAATAACACATGAGCCCTGCAGCCATGTTGGGAGAGGGTCGCCATGGCTATTAGCCAGGCCAGCTTCCAGGACGATGGTTCTGGCCACTATTTATTTACTTACAGGGAGATGCCACAAGGGAAGCATCGAGCGACAGACTCCAGGGCAGAATCCGAGCTGGGCTGGGATGTGACGAGCCCAATGGATGGACAAGACGGGTATAGGAGGCTTCTTCTCGTCTGCCTGGGACGAGGCTGGCGTGTTCCTCGCTCCGGAAGAGGAATTTCTGTCCTGCTCGTGAACACGTAAGGAACATTCGTCCTGGGTTGTGGGTCAGTTGCATTGTGGGACTTTGGTGCATGAAGAAAATTGTATTTTTACCAGTTTTAGAATTGTTTTATGTAGTCTTGGTGGGAATTTTAGCATATTGAGAACATTTTATTGTATACTTTTTTTAATATTTGGTTTGTTTTATTCCTGCTGTCCGCCTCGGGGAATAAACCTTTTCTGATTATATCTGTACCATCTCTGTGCCCTGGGTTTCTGATTCGCTTGCTCCCTCCTTTGTATTTAAAAGAACCTGTTTAGTATGACATTCTGGCGCACCAGCTTTAGTGTCTACAAATACACTGAATATATATCGAGTACAAGACTGTGTCTATCCCAAATTTTTACCCAACTAAAATTTGGGGTGTCATTCTTAGGAGTCCAAATGAAATTGTGAAAGTCACCAGGAAGAAGGAAGCAATGTAAAGTTAAAAACAGTATTTGCAGTCGTGTTTAGAACAAGCCAAATAAAGCAGCAGAAAAACGAAATAAATAAAAATTAAAAAAATTAAAGAATGAAACATCAAAGAATAAAAAACTAAAGGAGACAAAAAGATGCCACACCTCACCCAAAGTTTGTCCAAAAAAAATTGTTAAAAATGTAGAATAAGAAATTTTACATTTTTAATCTTGCTCTGTTTCCTTTGTGCTAAAATTTTAGTGTCTTGACTGAAGTATTTTAAGTTTGTCTTTTCAGGACAACTATATGGGTATATCATGTTATATATACGTCATTATATTCAAGGTACTTAGCAATCACTCTACAATACACAATATATTATTTTTTTAAAGGCTAATGTATTTGTATGACTTGACTAAAAACTCTGCAGTGTAGAGCTGAATCAATGTTAACGAACACCACTTAGTGAATAAACTGCACATATGCAGTATTTATATTTTCTTGCTTAAACTTTATCGATCAATTCTTTTCAATCATTAAAAAAGTGGAGTTTGTGTTTCTCTGCAGAGCAGTTACAGGTGTACTTCATTTTGAATTGTGTATTATTGATTGCAGGACAGCTTTATTGCATACACAGAAAGCACCAAATCAATTTCGTCAATCTTGTGTCATGAAATTTCAGATTTTTACAGGTTTCTGACAGAAAGTCAGTATTTTTTTCTTTGTTTTTAAATCTGCAACACTGAGCACAAGCCTGTGACCTACATGTGACTGTATCAAGAAGTCTAAATCCTAATTCATATCAGCACTGCTATGTCAGTGGGCAATGAGGATTGTAGGATGGATGTGACATCCCTTGTCATTCTTACACAGTGCAGGGGTTCATTTCTGACATAGCTGTCAGGTCAGATTGGTATATAGGTCAGATACTTGGACAAATATGGCAAACTATCAAGAATAATAAAATTAATAAATAAATAAAACAACAATTTAAAATAAAAGTTGAAATAATGGCGTCAATGACTAATCAATAGTCAATTTTTATACTTAACAAATATATCGTTTGATGTTGAAAAAAAAAGGTTTTCAGTCTGGTGCGATGTAATATACACCAAACAAAGAAAATTTAGACAGTGTACATGACCGCTGCACCTGTACAGCTACTCTCAATCTCTTGAGATTTACACACTCCACCTCCACCCTTAATGAGAGTGCTAATCATCCAATGCATGGGATCGGCCAGCCAGACAGTACTTTGTCTCTCCTCGGGGTATAGACGTGAAAACAATGATTCATTAATTCAAGTTAAGAAGGGTGTGTGATTAAATCAATCCTTTTATAGAGAGATCCTCCATGTGAACCCTCTTTGGCAAACTGACTTGCCCTTGCATGGTGTCTTGTTTTCCTTGACTCTGTAAATTAATATGCCAGCCAAAAATGATTGCTTTTACATTTAGATTATCAAACCCTAAACCTTGGTTAACATGGTTAACAGCAGTTTTCTGTTTTGTGCATTGCAAAATACACATTTGTGTTGAAATATGATAAATAGGTTCCTGTTATTGAAGTATAGTGATAAGAAATCAGATTCAACTACAGTTGAAAAAGAGGGCTTTCTATAATAAATAATAAAAATGTTTTTTCTGTAAAACTTTCATTTTCCCATGCTGTCAGTCGCTTTCATTTTGACAGCAGCATTATATAGCACAGCAACTCCTTGGGTTATCACCACCACTTGCATCTAGACTTATATGCATCTTCTCTGTGTCCCAGAGGTTGATTCTGTTGATTCTTCAGTCTGAAGAAGTCACTTGGATGAGTGACGAAACATTTCTCCCCCTGAAAATGCTACATCCAGACGAGCAGAATCAACCTTTTGGGATTTACTTACCTGGATGACTCAGCATGCATCAAGGCATCCTGTCTCTGTCTTTTTTGGCCCATGCTTAATGGGACCATTTTCCATCAATTTCATTATTAAATCATTATTAAATACTGTTATTGTTATTATTATTTTTTTTATAACTGGTGCTTATGAATGTTTATATTTGCCAAGGTCTTGTAAGAAAAATTTTGCTTAATATAAAAAAATGGTAAGGGTTAAAATCAATTATCTAATAAAACTAGTGGCTTGGTAATATGTTGTGTGCTTTCCAAGACAGCAGCGTCAACCAGTCTGCCAGTCAGTCCACCTTCTTTATTGCAACTATTTGAGAAAATGTCATGAGATTGATTTTTAAAATGAAATTTACAAACTTTCAGGAACCTTGGAGGATGACACATAGACTGCTGACCTTGGTTAATTCCCCGTTTCCTTTTAATATCAATGGGACATTGACATTTTGGATTTTCAGTAAAAGGCACTACAAACTATTTGATGGATTGACTTTTTTCCCCTGTACCAAATGAATAAATCCTTCTTGTTTTGGTGAATTTAAAAATAATGAAAGTCCCATTAGCTTTGTAAATTACAGATTTCAATGCTAACATTCTAAAGTAAAATGATAAATAAATGATGCATTGTGCATCATCATATTACCAATGTCATTCAGAGCACATTGTCATTTTACTTCAAACCACTTCAAACTGAAATGCAGCCTTGCAGAGATGTTTCATTCTTCCTCTTCTTACCAGCAGTGAAAAAAAACAAAAAGAAAATAAACAAGAATGGAAGGGGCTTAATGACTTTATTGTTAAACCTTTTAAAAAAAAAAAACTTCATTATTTTACTTATTTATTTACTTTCTTTGGCACAAAAGAAATTGTTTAAATGAAAATTAGAGTTTCTAAAAGATTCACAATATGTCTTTTATTGATTGATTGGCAGGAAGTGTTAAAGACTGTTGATTATTATGCAATCATGACCAATGAATTTGAATGAAATACATGAAGCCAGAATGAACTCAGTGAAGGGAGTGGTGACCTGTCCAAGGCGTATATACTGTTAATGAAATAAGATTTGGGCTAGGCTTCAGCTCTAACTTATGCTGAATTGGATAAGCAGCTAAAACAACAACAATAACAAAAAAAGACGTTTTGCAGTTACTAAACTCTTTGTAACATTATGCATTTTATACATCGCAGATATCATCTCTATATTCAACACTAAAAAGGAAAAACAAAAAACAAGTAAAGCATAGCTATAAAAACATTCCAAAACATGCATGTAAAATCATGAAGTGACAGTTAATCCTCTGCAAGAGCCATTGTAATGCATAGTATGTATTGTGGCAAATGCTATGTTTGGTGATCCTTAAAGCTTGCCCTTTACAGACTCAAGCGCCAGTGCACCTATTCAGCTGTGTTACCTCTCTTTGATGCTACAGGCTCTTTCAAAAGGTGTCAATATTTCCAGTATTTAATACAAGACTAATACACAGATCAGGGCAGCAGCACAGTGTAGAAAGTGAGGAGAATTTGAGTCTTAAAAAAAAACATCCAGATATCGGTGAACAGTACATTAAATCTTATCACCTCTGCCTCTCCACCCTACTTCGCCATAGCTTATAAAGGTGACAAAAATGTCTACCTAACAGGGATCAATAAAGTATTATTGTATTAGTATTAGTATTATTAAAAGTCACAGCGTGGCTCTGTTGAAAGTCAAACAGATGATGGTGGCGAGATATAGGCAGTAAGACTGTTAGATATAAAGTGCACACACTCTATCCACTTAATGGGTCAATCGCACTACATGGCCTTCTACGTGGATGTAGCTGCCCATCCATCCATTGTGTTCAAATTCAAGATTTTTTTTAAAAACAAAACAAAATTGAAACAATCATAAACATTCACTCACTTTTGCTGGTCATGCTTTGTCTCTTGATAGCTTATGCTACAGTCACACTAGGGAAAAGAGTGGTTGGAGACTGAGGTACAGCCATAATTACAGTGAGCATGTAATCTCATAATCTCATTGCCTTTGAAATGATTACTTTGAAGACTCAAACTGTCATTTCCAAACCAGCTTTTTACCGGGGTGCGTCAGGACTCTGATAAAATGGCAATAAAATTGAGTCTTTCTTCTATCAGTATGCTACCAGTTTGTGATTGAATGGGGTCAAGTTGCCAGTTACATACATTCTTTGATGACGTTGTAAATAACTGGTAAATTGGCAAAGTTCAATTTTGTTTTTTTTATATAGCAGAAAGTCACAGCAAGAGGCACCTTGTGGTGCTTTATATTAAACAGTAAAGACTGGACAATAATGCAGAGAAACATACCTCTTGCAAATCGATTGCCAGCTACACGGAATTAAACATAACTTCACATTAACTGTTAACGTTGGTCGGACTCTGATCATCTTATTTTCAGTCTAGCTTTAAAGGCAATTTCATAGTTTTCATTCCTCACACCGTTTCTCTATTTGAAATCCGTTGTTTCTAGCTTTCTTAGTGAAGAGTTTGTGTTTCCTTGTGTTCACTGAAATTGTGTCATGGGACTGAAACTAGAAAAAGAGTCACTTTGCTTGTTTCAGAACTCTGTCTTTTGCACGCTAGTAGCTTGATTTGTATGACTTACACTAGCCAACAATTTTTCATAAGTCTGCTTTGGAGATGAAATGCATCTCTTATGAATTTTGAAATATGACTGGCTTGGTACTATTTGTAAGATGTTTTTTTTTGTGTGTGTTTTTTGTATTTTACATTATTTGACTTATTTTAAATGTATGCATGTCTTGTCTGTTTATGTCTGTATTATATCGTTGCATCATTTTTAAATGACGTAGCAATTAACACCTACAGAAGTAAGGGGAATTCTTTGTTTGTTTGGGTTTTTTCTTTTTTTCTACAGAGATGGCAGGATCTTAAAGAGTGACTGCCTTCTCCGCAGCACTCCATCCATCATGCCCCTATTGTACATTGCCTAGACAAAGTGGCTGCTCAATAAAGAGCCCTAGACAGCTTGCCTAGAGTTTGCCAAATGGCATCTAAAATGACTCCAACAGCAAAGGAACTCAACATTCATTGGTCTTTTTAGACAAAAATTGAATTATTTGGTCTGAATGCAGAGCGCAGCTGACAAAACAAACAAAAAACAGATAACATTATGTATAGCCTATGTAATTAAACCCCTTGCGGGAGGACTGACTAAATAACTCCATAAAGCAAGGCTGTTCAGTACAGAGTTACTTTTTGCTTGAAAATACAAATGCTTTTCTCGCTGGTGAGCTAAATTCAAAAATACACTAACAGATATAAGGCAGGTCTCAGTTGACTAGTCCCACTTGGTATAACAGCTTGGCAACATTTTGATTAAAGGAGAGTCCATAGAGAAGCCATAGCAGGAGCACTAAGGATATACCAGTTCAAACTTTTGGATTTACATTCATTTTATAAAAATTGTTAATGGCAGTCAAAAACCAGAAAACTAAACAAAAACAATAAGGTAAGGCACAATAAGGTGTGTGCCTTTCAACAAAACAATTTGTGAATGGCGTTTTAATGAGAACACTCAAATCATTAATAGTGTTTTTAAAGTATAAGAAATAAAAGATAACCAGAATGAGTAGAAGCTGTTTCACTAAATAAAAATGTATAAAACAATACATAGAATTACTAAAAAATATACAACAGTAAGTAAATTTGGGGAAAAAAAATCTGTGAATTAAAATATACTTTCTCTAGGCATCAGTTTGTCCACACACAGCATTTTCTTGTTTAATAAAGCACATAATAAACAGTCATCATCAGTATATGTACCTTATAAACGCTACAGTTATTTGTGTTGATGAAAAAGAAAAATTCTGTCCTAGGAAAAAATAAATATTCTGCGTGCACACTGGTGACATTTAGTAAATTGAACATCATGATAGCACTGACATTTCTCCCATGTGACATGTAAAATAAGAAAAGTTTTTAAAAAATCAAACATCCCTAACATCCCGACATGTGGCTCAGTTGTCATTTCTTTTGGTACATATTTTGACTATGCAATAATACAAGGTAGAGCAACTGCATATGGAAAAAAAAATTACATTTATTAAAAGAAAAAATAGCATGATCCTGCTAATGTTCACTCATGAACGATTAAAGGGTAAACTAATAATGCAGATTATTCCAGTACATTCCAGAGTGTTACAATATTTTTCCACAGATACAGAAGGTTGTTTTGTTTTCTGCTCGGAGGTGTTTCAAAGTTAATTGGCTGAAAGTGCCCTCCAGAATGTTAGTGTATGTGCAGTTCAATAAGTCACGTAGATAAGCTCATCTTAATTTACACACTGAACAGGGACCTTTCCCTGTTTATTCATTTACATTACAGTCTCGTAGTGATGCCACTTCAGCTCATCTGGTTGAAAACAAAATGTGCAATCACAACAATAACCATAGCCTTTAGCGGACATGCAATATGGTATTTGGTTAGCCTCATCAGATTGGTGAACAACCCATAATCCAAACCTCATCCTATTCGATGAATGGACTGCTGTGCAGTACTCTCCACATTTCAGAAGGAGAAAAGGTAGGTTCATTCCAAGTTTTAATTAAGGACATCTCATGTGTCCTCCTCCCACCTTTTCCACAGTGGACGTGACTATTAGCTGTGAAGTAATTAAAAGTGGCACAGACATATGAAAACCTTACTAATGACTCCATAAACCTTTCATTTGGGGGGCTATCAGCTGCTCACCCAAGTGTAAGAAGTTCATTGTGCCGTACTGTGAGCTCAGAGCTGGTGAAACGGTCAAACCACTGCCCAAGAGACAGAAAGAGGATTTATTAGCTGTAGACTAAGCAAAGCAAAACAGTACATTGAGTAGTGTGAGAATGAAAAAAAATCCCTTTGCCTAAGCTATTTTGCTTACTTTACTGTTTTTTTTTAAATAAATAGTATACATTTCCTGAATATATATAAAAATACAGACAGAACATAAATGCAAACTAGCAGGGCAGCATTAATCCTCTGTACCCCTAAAATGCTTTGCATTTTCCTGAAATAACTGCAGATGGCTAGCAAGCTTTAAAAACTTGTATTTAAAAAAATTATTTTCTATGTATTAAAAAATGCATACACTATGTTTTAATGTATTTCATGAGAGACAGTTGACTTGTGCTTGGTTTATCTGGTGCTAACAATGAAGAAGTATGACAATATTGGTAATAAGTAAGCAGGTTTACACATGTTTTCTTTACAGTTTTCTTTTGTTAGAGCTCTGGATTTAGTTTAAGAGACAGTGAGGAGGAAGATGAGGGAGGAGGAGTAAGAAATCATAAAAAGATATGATGATATTATCAATGTACAAATCTTAAATGGTCATATATGGTCTGACAAAGCTGAAGCTGAAAATTAAATTAAAAAAATAATAAAAATTAATTCAGAATGAACAAATGCATTATTTAACCTGCAGTCACAGTACGTTTTCTAACTAATAACATAGTGAAAATTATTTTATATATTTTACTATGTTCTGTCTTTTGTCTCCATGGGTCATGGGAATTGTCATATAATATAATATAATACAATACAAACAACATCCAGCAACAGCCTCTACTACTGTGCTTTTTTTCCATCGTAAAAGGCTGCATCCTTCCATACATACATCCATTTTCCTCACTGTTTTTCCAATTTTGGATTGAGTGGTGCTGGAGACTCTTACAGATTAAGAGGCAGGGTGCTGCCAGTGTGTCTCATGGCAAACACAGAGAGAAAGAAATTCATTTATTCTTACATTCACAGCAGGAATGTATTTCCTCTAATGCATCTGTAGTGACCCAGCCTTGGCGTAACCGGGACCCAACATGCAGGTGTGACTCCCAACTCCAACCACTCCCAAGAAAGGCCAGCGACAAGGCAAGTAAAGGTGCTAAGCAGCAGTTTATTTCCTTCGAATGTGAGCAATGCCAAAATAACAAACAAAAGGTTTCCCTAACCTTCCCTCTCAGCAAATAAAAGCAAACAAAAGACAATTCTCTAACCTAAGCTCCTATCCAAAAAACACAAGAAAAAAACATTTTCAACAAAAGGGCTTCTCACTCCTACTGACCAGCTACAGTGCTCAATATATACAGTGAATAAGAAATTACAAGAAATGTTTACAACAACTATTTACAAAAACTCTTAGCTCCAACAGCATATCTGAATTACAACTGGCTCTCTGTTTACGAAAAAGGCCAACGCTCAGGATTCTCACAGAAATGCTCAAAGGTACAAAAAAAAAAAACCG
>VOQK01032273.1:25054-40360 GCA_015052645.1 Benitochromis conjunctus
CCAACTGACACCAACACTGCCAGGGCGTGAGGACTGGTTCCCACTGGGATTACATATGTCCCAGTGCATGCACAAATGGTGCTGTAGGCCATATCATAGCTTTCTCTTGTGTGGGAACACTATTTTAAAGACATGTTGCATTTTGTTTGGGGATGCGCTATAAAGACTGGTGTCTGGCTTTGGGCCCAACGAGAGTGACACTAGTGCGGTAACTATAAAGATTTACATAAGCGTAAACTACTGTTAGCACAGTCAAAGCACAGTGTCTTCTTGTTAGCACACTTTAGCTTTTGTACATCTTAAATAAACAAGCAAATATTTGAGTTTCAGAGGGCTTATAAACTTTGTGGATTTTGTGCATTCAGATATGCATATGAAAGCTGCCTCTTTTCATTGTTATACTTATACATTATATAGCCTGTAGCCCCTTATAGCAAAGCCACCAATTTTCCATCACTCTGTTCATCTTTTCATATCCTAATTGGGATGAAATCCTTCATCTCTACTGACTCCACTATAAATACACTCTAGTTGCAACACTGTAAAGCTTGTTTATGAATTATTCAACAGTTTCAATACTTCCATTGATCTGTTTAATAAACATATCTATATACAGAGTGGCAGGTATTTGGCCTCACTCGCAGTGTGGTCTTGTGAGCGGTCACTTTCCTTTTCGTTCCCAGGGTGATAGCATAAGACAGCGCCATGGTGACGGTTGCCGTGTCCCTGTGTCGCACCACCTCTTCATCAACCTGAAGAGCTTCACTTACAACAGCATCAGCGAGGACGCAGACGTCTTCTTTTCTCTGTACGACAGTCGCGAGGCCAAACAGATCAGGTACACCGAGGAGCCTCAGCGCAAACGTAGCAGCCTTGAATGGGCTTTACTGTAAAGTACAAACTGTATCTGCTCAAGAGCACAAGCATACATACACATCTACACACAGTCGCTGTCCAGCAGATTGAGGCATTCTGTGGTCGACAGACACTCTGAAACTGTGATCTGCCTTCGTTTGCAGTGAAAAGTTCATGGTGAAACTGAACAAAAACGGAGGACCAAAGAATCCAGAGAAGGTCGACCGCCTGTGTGCTCTCTTCACGGTAAGATACCTTTACTTTTAGTTCTATTTTATTCCTTCTTGAATCTGTTAACATTTGTTTTCCTGCCTGTCTGTAGGACCTAAGCAGCAAAGACCTGAAGAGAGACCTGTACATTGTTGCACATGTAATTAGAACTGGTAAGTAACGAGTGTATGACGACGTCTTACTCATGGTTATAACTTTTTAGTGGTTCTTCTTAGGAAATTATTTCTCTTTGTTTTACAGGTCGTATGCTGCTGAATGACTCAAAGAAAGGCCCGCCGCATGTGCAGTATAGGCGACCTTATGGCTGCGCTGTACTTGCCATGAGTGATGTTTTCCACACCATCACCGACCTCAAAGAGGAGAAGGACTTCGTGCTCAAAGTTTATACGTAAATATACCATTGAAGCTATTCTTCTTTTTCTGCTTCTTGTCCTTCTGCTTAGCCGTTTCCTCACTGTAAGGCTTTTGTGAATATATGGTTAACGAGTCTATGCAGAGCAGCAGGAATCTGTAAATGTTCTAGAACTGTTGAGCATGACAACCTAGTGTTACACTGCTGATGCTTGGTGTGTTTTTGACCAGAATGATAATGAAGCGTCCTCTGGAAAATCAATAGCTTCTCACCCTGGGCCTGAGATAGGGCACTTGGCATGTTGTGAATCTGGCTGCTTCTGTTAGGCTTTGCCACAGAAAGACACTCCTGTACACCAGCCAGCCCAGTGAAGGAAGGAGACACAGAGAAGGAGAGGGAAAGAGGCCGGAGAGAGATGACACATAGATAATTGAGCAAAGATAGAGGACAAAGCAAAAATAACGCCACGCTCAGCATATTTTCTTGTCAGTCAACAGCTAGAGTGTCTCCTCGTATCTGCACTGTCCTTCTCTGAGCTCGCTCTCGGTCAGTGATCGTCTTTACACTTTATGCCATCCATTTACGTTCTATTTTTCTTGTGAAGTACCATTCAGCTCAGCGTGAAGTAAAGATTTCTCGAATAGAAAACTGCCGTTTTTACTGGCTTTCTCGGTGGACGCAAAGATCCCTTCCTTTTAAAAAGGAAGCCGTGATTCAGTGCTGAGCTGCCTCCAAACTGTCGGCTCTTATATCGCTCCAGAATGTGCATTTCCCCATGCCTTTCCCAGGGGCCTTTGGGCCCACAGTAATGAAAAAGGCTGGTAGAGCGCTGACTGTCAGGTTTGCTTAGTGCGCTGTGCATTTCGGCTAATGTGCTGCTTGATAGCACCTCCCCCTGCTGCTACCTTTTCTCCAGGAGGAAATCGGCTCTGGGACTCATGCTGCTCGTGTAGTCCCCATACACACAGTCCTGAACCGTCCATCTGGACCCTCTAATGGGTGTGTTGTTAACAGCCCTACCTAACTGTCTTTCTCTCCAGATGTAACAATGAGAATGAATGGTACCAGGTACACGAGAACATCATCCGCAAGTCCAACACCAAGTATTCAGCCCCCAGCACCAACTATGGTAAATATGCTGTTTCTGCTTATCTCCCATTAAATTTCCACCTCTGTTTTTTTCTTTTCTTTTTTTTAAATTAAAAAAACTAATACAGATATGTTTCCAAAATTATAAACACACAGCACACATTTTTTTTAAATTAGCATTAACCTCATCTGGAAGCCAACAACACATTTCTGAAGTTGGGACAGAGGCATGTTTACCACTATGTTGCATCACATCTTTTTTTTTTTTTTTAAACAAAACTCTGTAAGTGTTTGGGAACTGATAAGACAGTTGTTGGTGTTTTTGGTGTTTTGAAATCAGACTGTTGATATTGTATTTCAGCTTTTCAGGGGCCTCGTTTGTTGTATTTTTGATTTGTGATATTTTAAATATTTTCAGTAGTTGACAGGTCAACTGCTTACAAGGAGGCCAGTTTAGCGCTGGGAATCTTTCATTGTGGAGAAGAATCTATATTGGCATTGTATTGCTGAAACAAGGAAGGCTTTTCCTTAACAATAACAACTGGATGGCAGGATAACGTCCTCCAAAATCTGTCTATAGCCATCCAGTGTGCAGAAATATACCACAACAAATATTGGCTATCTAACTGTGCACTGATAATGAGCATGCTAATACCCATTCCTCTTAAAACACACACCCAGTGGTGTCTGCAATTTCCAAAAACACACGGAAATTGCGGTGGGCAGTGGAAAACTGTCCTGTGATTCTGCTACTCCTCTCGGTCTGTTTTAAATGGGCTCTGGTGTCCCAGTTTTTTTTTTAAACATAGTTTTATTTATTTTTGGCAATTTTATGTGTAACTTTTTTTTACAAATGTAATTTTAAAAAATGGGCCTGTTTAATTATAAACTTCTAAATTAAAACACCTGTACATTCAACTGCATGCAACACATGCAGCACATGCAGCTCAGACAATTTGTTTGCTGCTTTCAAAAGATCACCTCGTGTCTCGTTAAACCGTCTTGCTTTGTGAAATATTGAAAAGTGGAGAGACTGTAAGGGGTGATCTTTCATAATTCACTGTTACATCTCTCCCTATGAGTATCTCATAGGTTATTTAAGACTCGAGGTTTACAATCGTCCCCAGATTTGTGCAAAACCCATATTTTTCCTGGATTCTTTGTGTAATTCCAGAACCCAATTTTTCCCTCCCTCCTTATGTTCTGGCTCTTATCACGTCTCTCCATTCACTCTTCTGTCTGTCTTCTCCTCCCCCACATTCTGACTAATGTCCTTTAAATACTCCTCCGTCACTCCCTTCTTGCATCTCTCTTCTTCTTTGTCCCTGTGCTGTCTTTTATTCGATTCTGATTTCCACACCTCTTCATTTGCCCTTTTCCCAATTTACACACGATCATTTATGCCCACCATCCCTTTGCCCCTGCCTCCAGGCCTCATCATTTCCCTGCAGCTGCTGCGAGGTGAGCTGGAGCAAATCAGACGGGAGAACCAGGCTGTGTTCAACAGGGCTTTGGCACTCACACGCAAACTGGGTTTCCCAGATGTCATCTTGCCAGGTAAGGAGGCAAAAAGTAGAAGGCTATAACGGACAGAGAGAAGTTCAGTGTACAACCTCAGCTTTAAACTGTTAAAACATGTCACTACATGCAACTTTTACTGTTTTATTGCCTGGCATCCACTAAAACATTTTAGTCCTCTGAGCAGGTAGCAAAGAAAACTTGACATTCTCCTCCTGGTTGGATGTTATAAGTCACATAAATATATGTGAATGTTCGTGTTGCTCGGTTTACAGGCATGTTATTATAGCTTTTCCAATCTGGATAGAGACTGGATAACATGTTAGTGTCAGTTGTATATTTCAGTAGTGGAAAATACAGTAAGTACATTTATTCCAGTGCTCCACAGAACATTTTCATTAGATACTGCTTGGTAACCCCACAAGTTATTGTACTTTTTCCTACTGATGTCTGGAGGTGGTTTAGCTAACAGATTAATGACTGTACTATTTATCAGAATTTTACTTAGAATATGGTACAAACTTATAAAACATAGCACTTGTAGACATGGTCATGATGACATGCTAAAAAACTCTGAATGGGCGAGAAAGGTGATTTAAGCGACTTTGAACATGGCACGGTAGTTTCGGACTATTTCAGAAACTACCAATCTACTGAGGTTTTCCCACAAAGCCATGCCCACTTTTTTACAGAGAATGAAAATGAGGATAACCTTATTCTTCTGCAGACTTGTTGATATCACAGGACAATGTGAAGAACACCCGTAACTCAAATTAACACATGTTACAACCAAGGTATCCAGAAGATCATCTCTGAACCCACAACATAATGAAACTTGAAGCAGATGGGCTAGTAGCAGAGGATCACGCATGCCACTCCTGTCAGCTGAGAACAGGAAACCGAGGCAACAATTCACACAGACACACCAAAAACAAGCAATTGAAGATTGGAAAAAATGTTGCTTGTTTTGATGAGAGTCAATTTCTTATAATTTATCCAAAACAACACGAAGGCACGGATCCATGCTGCTCTGTATCAACAGTTGAAGCTGGTGGTGGTGACATAATGGCGTGGGGGAAATTTTCTTGGCACACTTTGGGCCATTAGCACCAGCTGAACATCATTTAAACACCACCTGCCTGAGTATTGTTGCTGACCATGTCCATCCATTTATCACCACTGTGTAGACTATCTTCTGTTGACTGCTTCCAGCAGAATGAAGCACCCTTTCACAAAACATCAATCATCTCAAACTGTTTTCCCAAGCATGACAATGATTTCGCTGTACTTAAATCCAAAGTCACCAGTTCTCAGTCCAACAAAGCCCCTTTAAGCGTGCTTAAATGCAAGAATCACATCATTGTGCAGCTGACAAATCTGCGGCAACTCTGTGATGCTGTCATGTAAATATGGACCAAAATCTCTGAAGAATGTTTCCAGCATTGTGGAAATCCTGGCCATTGAGAATTCAGGCGGCTCTAGCCCAGTACTAGCAAGGTATACCTAATGAAGTGGCCAGTGAGTCTATATGCGTGACACACAAAAACTATTTTATGCAGTAAAAATACTTTCACTTTTATACTAACTGTTCTCTTTGTTTCTCTTCTCTTTGTACTTGAACTTAAATAACAAAATACACAACTTTTAATTGTAATGGCGTTACACTACACGTTGTTGCTACTACAAAGTACTTTTTCCACTCCCGGTGTTTTGTAGACTCTCCGTTCTTCGCTCTCTCTGCGTGAGATCAGCATGTAGGTCAGGTGCAGAGCAGATTTTAAAGAGCAGAGGTCTTTAAAGATAACTCAAAGAAAGAGAAAAGGGAGAAGTGTGTTTATTTCGGAATATTTCATCAGCTGACATTGCAGTGCTTTGTGTCTACTGAGAATGCATAATCCTGTCCTCTCCTCCCCTCTCCAGCTTATTTCCAGTTAGCCTGAAATACCTCCCAATATCACTCCTTGTGAGTCATCTGTCCCCAAGGAAATGACTTGATATAAATAACTATAATCTGATTTTATAAATAACTGCAATATCTACTTGCACTGTTGCCACTGATATTTATTCCTTTAATCTTTGACCGTACAAAAGGTGCTGAGGCAGTCACGAGCTGGTCTATTGCGACTCAGCGGGGTCATTTTGCATTGAGGAGAACAGTGACATGTAGTGCACATTCGAGTCCACGTAGAAGCTTAATTTATGTTGACCGCTCACACTTTCTCTGTGGAGCAGAGGCTCGCACGAACATGGCTGGAGACAGGATTGTTGTCGTAGTCGGGGAATTTCAGAGATGTCTTTGCCTTCCTAATGCAGATTAATTGTTTTCCAACTCCAAACTTCCAGATTATTTTTTTTCAGACTCAGCTGACCTCAAAGTGATCTTACTTGAGGCAGTCATATTTTGCCAAACTCCCTCTGGAGCCAAAGGCTTCATAATTTTTTTTTCTCTTACGAACAGCAGCGTTCTTTCTGACAAATTTGTGAAATCATTTCCCCTCTAAGTAAAATTCGGGCTGTTTAATTTTCCTAGGTGACACACGCAACGACCTGTATCTGACCCTGGAGCGTGGGGAATTTGAGAGGGGCGGCAAAAGTGTCCAGAAGAACATCGAAGTCACGCTCTATGTGCTCTACGCCGACGGCGACACACTCAAAGTATGACGCATGTGCACACGAGTTAATATGTGCCATATCGTCAATATATTAAACACAGCAAGTCTAACTTTCCTCCCATGCTTTTGCTTTTTTTGCAGGATTGCATCAGTTTAGGCAGTGGGGAGCCTAACACCTCTGAATATCGCTCGTTTGTCCTGTATCACAACAACAGTCCTCGCTGGAGTGAGATGGTCAAGCTACCCATTCCTATAGACCGCTTCAGAGGCTCCCACCTACGATTTGAATTCAGACACTGCTCCAGTGAGTCAGTAATGCAACCCAGTGGCACATAAAACCCCCAGTACACAAGTTTATTTGGATGATTGCTCACAGTATGCAAGGTTTATGCAGCATAGCTAAGTACATGATTCAGGATACTTTGATGTGTTTCCTTTCAGCTAAAGACAAAGGGGAGAAAAAACTGTTTGGTTTTGCCTTCACTCCTCTGATGAGAGAGGATGGGACCACACTCTCAGATGAGAGTCATGAGCTGTATGTGTACAAGGTAAGAGGCTGCAGACGTGTGGTGCTCTGCAGCAGCTGTAGAAAGTGACTCATACACGAGTGAAAGTCCTGCCTTTATGCCATATCTTGTCCTTGTTAGCTGCCTGACATGCCATCAGTTTTTGATATGTGATCATGCATGTGTGCTTAGCACATTAAAACATAATTATGTAAATAACTGAGCAAAAGACCGAGGTCTAGTGTGGCAGTTGGCTGTTTTTTTCACTGCTGCCAGAGAGAAGAGCCAATTTCATTTTTCCATTTAACATTTTTGACTGATGTTTAATGGTAAATACGCTACATATACAAGGCACATTCACATAGTGCTTTTATACTATACATGCAGGGCTTCTCCTAACATGCACGTACTCTGATGGATAAATCTGGGGCAGTTTGGGGGGTTTGGTACCTTGCCCAAGGACACAAGGACATGTTAGTTGGAGGAGCTGGGTACCTTATGCTTAGTGTAAAACTCACTCGACCTTCGGAGCAACAGCTGCGAAAAGCCACTGCTACAGCCACCCTGTTATTGACTAGAACTGCAGCTCTTTTTGCTGCAGTATTCTTTCATTAAATATTAATTGTCCACATGTGTGTGTCCAATTCTTACTGTTCCATTTCAATCCTTTAGTGTGATGAAAACGCCACCTTCAGCAACCAGGGTCTTTACCTGAGCCTGCCCTGCTGTAAGGAGGACTTCAACAGCTGCCCCAACCTGCCTGCTAACCTGCCCTTCCAGAGAAGCCCCAAAGAAACCTTCTGGGTCTCTACAATACTGTGCTCCACCAAACTAACACAAAATGGTAATCTACCACCTTATACATGCTGCTCTTCCATGCTGTGTCTTCCTGGTCAGTTCAGCTTATTTTGATTTCTTTCTGTTTTCAGTGGACCTTCTGGCTCTTCTTAACTGGAAGGCCCACCCAGACAGGGTGTTGGACATCCTCGGTCGACTACGCCAGATCAGCGGGGAGGAGATTGTCAAGGTTATTATTTCTGTAACTGTAGGTTGTAGGAAGCTTTACTGAGTTCAGTTTTTGTGACAATGTGCGAAGATTATTGGTTTTATTATCCTATTGTGGTTCTGTTTTGTTTATTTGCTAAATATTGTGTTGTTGTGATTAAGTAGTAAGCTTTGACAACTTTATGTGTACCCAAAATACACAGAAAGTTTTTTGTAGTATTTAGAAAAATTGTGTTGAGCCGGTCTGTTGAGCCGTCACATTCTCGTTGTCAGAAAAACAAAAACAAAAATGTTTTGAAAATGTTTGTGATGACGGGGCTATCCTTTTTTTTCTTTTTCCCTTGTTTCTATTTTAGTTAGCAGTAAAGCCTTTAATGCGATGCTTGTTTTGAGACGTGCTCTTTTTGTTCCCCTCTCTTTGCAGTTCTTGCGAGATGTCCTGGATACGCTCTTCTGTCTTTTAGATGACAACACTGATAAATACGGGCCGCTGGTTTTCCAGTCTTTGGTAAGAAAATTAAAGGAGCTGTACTCACAAATTTAAATATGTATTGTGACTTTTAAGTAGAAGTAATGTTTACAATATATATGAATGTGTGTTCTCAGGTCTTCATCATTAATCTGCTCAGGGACAGCCGTTTCTACCACTTCAGACCCGTCATGGACTCCTACATACAAAACCACTTTGCAGGAGCTTTGGCATACAAGTATAAAAAATATTTACCCAAATCTTTTAAGTTGGTCTGTAGCACAAATAAAGATGAAAATCAGGTTCTGGTTATGCGCATAATATCTTACTTTGAGACAATTTGTCTGCAGAGAGCTGATTCGATGTCTAAAGTGGTACATGGACCGTTCAGCTGAGGTGGTCCGACAGGACCACATACAGGAAGCCATGAGGGTAAAGTATCGCACTTACTTTGCTTCTGGTTCTTCCTTGGCTCATTCTGCAGTGATTAATTAGCATGGTATGAGGAAATGGTCAAACAGATGTGCTGACAAGGAAAAATGTGACACCGTATGAGGCCTCAGGAAGAGGATGTCCTTCTGAAAGAAGTTATTAAAAATGACATACATAGTGCAGCATTTCCATGTGCTCTTTGGATTTCCTTTGTGATTGAATCTCTTAAACAGATACTTTGTCACAGGGCGTGATTAGAAGCATTTCGTTTAATATTAAACTGTTCCAGCGTGCAAGTTTCATTCTTTGTTTGGAACCTGATGAAGTGAGCACCAACTGACTTCTCTATCTACATCTCCCCAACAATCACCTCAGGCATTAGAGTATCTGTTCAAGTTCATCGTCCAGTCCCGTATCCTGTACTCAAGAGCCACCTGCGGGATGGAGGAGGAGCAGTTCAGAGCCAGCATCCAAGAGCTCTTCCAGTCGATCCGCTTTGTCCTGAGTCTGGATAGCCGCAGCTCAGAGAATCTGGTGTTCACACAGGTCAGACGCTTCACACTTCACAACCAAAATATTCACTTTACGCTGATCTGAAAATCCCCTTCATGTCACCCGCTCACCAGACATTTTTATCTTTTCTTATACGGTAGTTTTTTTTTCAATTTTCATTTTTTTATTCATTCTCTGTTTGCATTCATATTTCATTGCTTGAGTTTGTCTGTTAACTAATTTTATTCCTGTGACTTTCATTTGTTGTGCTCTGTCATTGATGCTTCCATCCTTCACTGCCACTGTTGAGCCATGCTTGGCTTGATTTTTGGACAGTCTAGTGGTCTGATCAGCTGCATGCCTCTCTGTGTTCATGCTCCTGGGCTCTCGTCCTCCTCAGTAAGTTACAACGCCCCCTTGTGTTTGTTCCACAATGCAGCAGATCCTGCGCAACCTCGACCCCTGGATCTGAACGATTTGACTTTTTACTTGAGACTAAATATAAAATTAATTAAACCTTTTTGTGCATCAACACATTTGCTGGGTTCCTTTGAGTTTTTGCTTAATTTGTTTTTTCATTTTATGTGTGTTTGTCATGGAGAAAGAGGCATTTTCATTCATGTATATTATGACTTTCAGTGTATTTGTAGTATATTTGAAACGGAATATTTGGTTCATATGTGTTCTACAAATTGCACCTCTGTGCTTTTGTTTCCTCCTCAAGGCAGCGCTGTTGAACAGCTTCCCTGATATCTTTGATGAGCTGCTGCAGATGTTCACTGTTCAGGAGGTAGCCGAATATGTCAGGGGCACCCTAGGGAGCATGCCCAGCACAGTGGACATTGGCCAGTCTATGGATGTAGTCAAGCTGCAGTCTATTGCTCGCACAGTTGAGAGCCGCCTCTTTTTCTTCCCCGGTGAGACAATTGTGAAGGTTTTAAGAAAACGTTTTTCTCTGAAGATGACAGAACAGCACGGTCTGACAGTTTCAGCCCATGTAAATCTAGTGTGCATACAGTGTGTTTTTTGTTTTATATTCAGTTTGTTTCCTTTTTTTCTTTCCCCTCTTGCCAGAATCTCGAAGTATATTGTTGCCAGTGGTTTTACATCACATCCACCTGCATCTACGCCAGCAGAGGGAGCTGCTCATTTGTTCTGGGATCCTGGGAAGCATTTTTTCAATAATCAAGACAAGCTCCATGGTACAGAACCCTGTTCTCTGTGCATACTTAACACATAGTGCCGTATTGTACACTAATGTTTTTTAGTTGCTCTGCATCCGTCAGTTTGCTCCCTTGTTTTTTTTTTTTCCAGGAGTCTTCTGTTCAGGAGGAGGTGGAGATGATGGTGGAGAGCTTACTGGATGTGCTACTTCAAACCCTTCTGTCCATCATGAGCAAATCTCACTCTGTGGAGACGTCCAGAGGACAACGATGCCCCCAGTGCACCGCTGAGATAACGGTAAGCTTTCGTGCAAGCAGCATCTTTGATGGACAGTAAAAATAAATTACTTTTAGTTCATCATTTTTCTTCATTAACCTTTCTGTGTCTGCGATGTTCTTGCATGCAGGGGGAGTATGTTTCCTGTCTTTTGTCTCTGCTCCGGCAGATGACGGAGATTCATTTTCACCATCTACTCAACAACTTCCACAGCAAGGAGGAACTAAAGGTGGGAAACTCTCTGAGTCTCAAAGCCTTTTGCAGTGGCCTATTTACTACTTTTCAGAACTGCAAACTCTTTCTTAATATATTCCTCTGCAGGAGTTCCTGTTGAAGATCTTCTGCGTGTTTCGCAATCTGATGAAACTGACTATCTTCCCCCGTGACTGGAGTGTCATGCGGCTCCTAACCAGTCAGTGAGTCTGCTTTTTCCATTTCTGTCATGCAGTCTTTGTACCAGAGATGGTAAGGGAATACAGCCAACCATTAGATCAGGCTTTCTTCAGATAATCCTACTCTGAAGGTGACGCTTGTGTTGCAAAATTTTTCATCTATTTTTGGCACCTAGCTCATTTTGTAAGCTGACAGGGTAATGTTTGCTTTCTGCAGTATCATCGTAGTGACAACGCAGTTTCTGTCTCCGGCGCTGCACAAGAACTTCTCAGATGCAGATTTTGATTTCAAGGTGCGTGTCAGGAGAGCAGGTAGTGCTCACTACACCGTGAAGCCACACAGCAGCTAACTAGCGCAATTTAAATCTCATTCAATGTCGCATTTATTAACTTTTGTTTATGTTTCTTTGTCTGTCAGGTGTGGAACTCCTTTTTCAGCCTCACTGTGCTGTACATCAACCAGCCCAGCCTGCAGCTGGAGTCACTAAGCCCTGCAAAGAGAAAGAAAGTCCTAGATAAGTAAGAGTTTTTAATTGTGTGTGCTTTCTTCCAAGCACCATGTTAATTATGTCATTTTTGACATTTAATCTCTTTTCACTGTTCTATTTGTAGGTATGGAGACATGAGAGTTATGATGGCTTATGAGCTCTTCAGCATGTGGCAAAAATTAGGTTTGTGATGCCCACTTTTCCTCACACAGACAGACACATACATGTATCTGAGGAAATCCCCAGCAATTACACTACTATGCAAAATTCTTAAGCCATTCCTCATTTCTTTCTTTTTTGATAGGAAAACTGGGAATTAGGTGGAGTGACTTATTGAAACATGTTTTACAGTTATAATGTGCGTGAAAGGCAGTGTTTGGTATGACCACCTTTACTCTTCAGCACAGCCTGAACTCCTGAGAATAGTTCTCCAGGCTTTTTGAAGGACGTTCAAAGCTCTTCTTTGGATGTTGGCTGGTGTTTGTTCCATTCTTTGTCACGATGATCCCACACTGCTTCAGTAATATTGAGTTCAGGATTTCTATTTCATTTTTTTAACTTCACCACCAGCTGAAATGCGGTCCCAAATCATGACCAAGCCTCCATGTGTTTTAGAGGTGGCTGTAGAAACTTGTTGTTCTACATCTCTGCTCACCTCCTCTGTATATACTGAAAACAATTTGAAACAGAAATTTAAAAGTTGGATTAATCACTCCATGAAACCTGTGGCCACTGATGCACTGATGTCAGGTGTCTTCCACTTGACCAAATTCCTCAAATTCCATAAAGACACGCTACTGACAAACAAAACAACCCAGGTTCATTCTTTGAGTCAGGCATGTTTTTTATGCTTGAATAACGCATCCATGTTAAGTGTTAAGTTACTTAACATCCACTTATCTAATTTAGGGTTGCAGGGTTGCTGGAGCCTATGCTAGCTACCATAGGGTGAGAGGCGGTGTACACCCTGAAGAGGTCACCAGGCCGTCACAGGGATAACACAGAGGCAAACAACTATTCACACCTATGGCCAACTTAGAATGACCAATAAACACAAACCACAATGGGAATATTCAAATTCTACAAAATCCAGCAGGTGGTTGCTCAAGACCACTTTAAAAAAAATAAAATAAGTTTGGCTCCGTCATAGCAAAATATGAAGAAATGAACAGTGGCTCAAGACTTTTCACAGTACTACATATATCCATGAAATTAGTGCAAACAAACAGGTCTGTCTGTGTGAATCTTCTTAATCCAGGGGACAATAAGCCGCACTTCATCCCAGGAATGATGGGTCCCTTCCTTGGTGTTACACTGGTTCCACAGACTGAGGTTCGAAATATTATGATCCCAATTTTTCATGACATGATGGATTGGGAGCAGAGGAAAAACGGAAACTTCAAACAGGTACTTCAAACATAATTTTGACACTGCACTATGAAATTAACCCATTGTTATCTTGCAGCGATGGACAGTCTCTTTGTCGCATAACATCCTTTGGCTGAATGTGTTTGTGCTTGTGTAGGTGGAGGCAGAGCTGATGGATAAGCTGGACAGCATGGTGTCAGATGGGAAAGGCGATGATAATCACAGAGAGCTCTTCAGCCTGTTGTAAGCATCAAACCCGTGTTTAGCAAGCCTGTGACGTGATACTCAGAATAATGCCACTCTATTAGTATTTCCTTCTAACACGCTTCTTTTTTGTTTTGTCGTCACCCGAGGACCCAACTGTTTGGTCCGTATCCAAGGTGAATGGACTGGCAGACATATTTATTCACATGTGTTGAATTCCGGCGCTCATCGCCTTTAGTAAAAATGCCCTCCTGTATTTTCTGTGTAGCCTGCTGGAGAAGATTGAGCAGGAGACCTGGAGAGAAACAGGAATCTCATTTGTCACATCGGTCACAAGACTTGTCGAGCGAATACTAGATTACAGGTAGGCTAAAATGTTCTTGTCATCTTAACTATGTTTCTTTCTAAAAATAATTTGAAGAGCAATAAGAAGTAAACACGTCATATTTATAGGGACTGCATGAAAGGAGATGAGATGGAGAACAAGAAAATTGGTGGCTCTGTCAATCTTATGGTGAGAAGTTTCATGAGTTTTTATTCTGGATTTTTAAAAGCATATATTAATATTTTCAAATGTAGAGAGACAAATTCACCATTCATGTTTATTTTGAAAATCAGAACTTCTACAAATCAGAGGTCAACAAAGAGGACATGTACATTCGTTATATCCACAAGCTGTGTGACCTGCATCTCCAAGCAGAGGACTTCACAGGTACCTGAGATATTTAATGGAGCATCCTTTAGGGTTTGCACAGCCCCTCTCACTGGGTATTGCTAATGAAGGCACATGAGAATTAAATAAATTCAACAAATGAATGCAAGATTTGACCTTCGCTCTTTGGCTCTGTGCAGATTTCAGCTCAGCTGGACTGTAGAGAACAAAAAGTCTCTTTTATGCCAGTCTGAGATACTGACCTTTTATGTTGCTGTTTTATGACTGCACAGGACAATGATGCAAGCAGCAGAAGGGAGGATGCTACTGCTGTGTAGTCATAATTTGCAACTTTGTGGACTGTTGTTATTAGCCTGCTAGCACTACCCCCACAGTTTATAGCCACGCACACAAATGAATTGTTCCTGGTGAAATTCAGTTTGACTTCATGTTCAGGAAAGCGTGTACACGTGTGACCGGTGTGTTCCTGCGTTGTGTTCGCTTCTGACAATAAAAGGTAAAAAGAAAAAGAGGGACCTCCAAGTAAATCACTTGCCCACTCCAGCTCCTCTCCCACAGGGGACTTGTAGAGAAAGGGGCTGGCATTTATTTTTACATTAAACAATGTACAGACTTACATGTAACATATTTGACATGAAATTAAAATAAAAACACCAACGCAAAATTAAACATACCTGACAATAAAAGGTAAAAAGAAAAAGAGAGACCTCCAAGTAAATCACTTGCCCACTCCAGCTCCTACAACCAAACATGAACAGTTGGAAAGGGGGTTAGCTTAACAAACCATAACTTCCAAGCTAGCAAGCATCCTCGATTCATGCTCGTATTAACTGTGCCTACAAGCCATATGCAACACGCACGTACTACACATTTATAATGTCTAATAAAGACATAATGATAACAATAATTGAACTAAAAACACATGAACAAAAACATCAGGGTGACTATATTTACAGCATATGTGTTGAAAAAGAAATCACACCAACCTCTCCCACAGGGGACTTGTAGAGAAAGGGGAGAGGCCAAAAGAATGCACCAAATATATAGGATTGCACCACAGAAGAAGAAGGATAAGGAGGGGCTCTAACTGATATGAACTTATATACAGAGGTCCTAAAGGTCAGGTATAAAAGGAACATTCTGGGGGTTTAGAACACATTTTGTGTAATTATTACCGTAT
>VOQK01032287.1:5190-22881 GCA_015052645.1 Benitochromis conjunctus
TGATGTTAAATGAGACCTTCCTGAAGAAGTCTCTACAAGCTGCTTTGAAACGAATCGCAGACAAGTGACCTCACCATCTTTTCACCTAATTTACATTATAAAAAACCTGTGTAAATAAATTACACTGACAATAAAGATACTTAATTCACCAGTCTGACGGCAGTTGATATTAATTTTTATTACTCTGACTGTTCACAGGTCTTACAATAACTATTCCTAAATGCTGTGCTCCTGTCCACGACACACCCATGTATCTAACTCGGTCTATTATTAGGATAAGGTTGATACTGAATTCCTGTAACCTGCAGACGTTCACCTGGTCAGTCTGTACAAATACTTGCAATTTTTTTATTTTGCATTAAAGCATGAAAGCTTTGGTAAGGCAACGGAAACATTTTAATTGTGTTTAATTCTTTGTATTATTTATATGGTATTTATTTTTATTTATAATTATTATAAATTATAACTGGCTCCATTGAGTTGGCTTATACATCTGGTTAGGATGCCTCATGGGGGCTTCCAATTGGACGATTTCCAGGCACACCCAACTAGAAGGAGACCCCGGGGTAGACCTCAAATTCGTTGCATGTATTTCATGTCTTCACACCTTAGAATGCCTCAGGACCCCACATGGAAGTGGAAAGTGTTGTTGGGAAGAAGGACCCTGCATAACCTGCTGCCACCACAGCCTAAATTTGGATAAGCAGCAGATAGGATGTATGGATGGGTGGATTAGATCATAATTTCAATTAATTGTATTCATTTGTAAAAACTCTGTTTTTTTTAATGTGTTAAAATAATTAATTAAAACTTCTGGACTCCCTAAAATGTCTTACAACACTAAATCTACGTTCCTTCAGTGGTGCTAGTTTCAGTCATTATGCAAATGTACTGTTTATAAGGTTGGGGAAACCTGCAGTCAGCTGAGACTGAAGAAGTCACTTGGATGAGACAAAACGTTTCTCCCTTTGAAAACGCTACGTCCAGATGAACAGAATCAACTTTTTGGGACCTTAAAATCTATAATTTTTTTCTGTTAAATTGCACGATTTCATTCTAATTGTTTATTTTGCTATTTAATATACATTTCATTTTAGCAGTATTTGTGGCAGTCATGTTTCCAGTTATATTTAATAAACATGGTCTTAAAAAGTAGAGCTACTAAAGAGCTGCTAAAAGAATCCAAGTGAAAATCCAAAAGATTTGTGAGATTCATACCAAATATATAAATTGTTTTATAGCAGCGTAAGTTTTCACAGGCTGTAAGCAGCGCTGTGAAACACACCCTGTAATTAAGTAGCTTCTGGAACAACCTGTAGCAGCAATAACTTCTTTGTTTTGCTTTATCAAAATCTCACATCATTGTGGAGGAATACTGACCTACTCTTTTTTTTTTTTTAAGTTGCTTCACTTCATTGAGTTCCCTTGCCACAGCATCTCAACCAGGTTGAAGTTTGGACTTTGACTGGGCCATTGCAACATCTTGACTATTTTTCAGTCATTCTGTTATAGATTAGCTGATGTGTTTAGGCTCATTGTCCTTTCGCATGACCCAATTTGTGACAAGCTTTAGCTGTCAGACAGATGGCCTCACATTTAACTCTAGAATACTTTGGTATACAGAGGAGTTCACTTTCGACTCCATGATTGCAATGTGCCCAGGCTCCTGTGGCGGCAAAACAAGCACAGATCATCACTCCACCACCACTGTGGTTGGCAGTTGTTATGAAGTGTTTGTGCTGATATGTTGTTTGGTTTAACATACCTAAATGCTCCACACCAGCAAACTGACTTTTATAAGGGAGGTCAGTCAAGTGCATTTGATTAACAGCACTTGGTTGTCATTTACACTTTTTATTCTTATAGAAATTGTCAGGGTGTATTAGGTTTTTCACAAGACTGTTTCGTTGGAACAAAAACATTCACCTGAAACAGCCAGAGCTCGACTTTTGATATTATAATTTACAACAGTTCAAAAACTGTAATGACAAAATTTAACAAAGACAGCTGAATTATGTAACTATAACTGTAAATAGTATGTTATGCAACTAACTATTCAAGATTATAAGTAGGTAAGTATCCTTCTGTAGTTTTACAGGTATTTTATTTTTTATGTATATGTTTTTTCACAGACGGAACATTTTAAATTGTAAGCGAACAGTTACTTTTATGCTTGCTTGTTTTATTATATAGATTTTGTTATCATTTTATTGGAGAAAAAAAAGAAAAAAGCTCGCGCTTTTTGATGACATCACGGCTCGCCTTTATGTAGCGTAACGTCCGACGTCACTTCCTTTTCCAGCGTAGCACGACGAGAGGGACGAGCTGCAAAGATGAGGTCAGGCCGCATTTTTACCAGTAAATGATTAAAAACCTAATTTTAAACGCGCGTTTCTCTGTTGTGTTATTCTTCTAGATGCGTAGAGTCGTAATATTGTTTATATTTTATTGTATGTTGTAGTTAATTGACGTTAAAGGTGCGGCATGAGACCGGTTAATATGCCGGTGTATCGTCAGCGCGCTAGGTTTCTCAGATTTAATCCGTCGTCATCCGCATTTTTAAAATATATTTACAGTCTTTATCTCATCTCTACTGTTTAGTTTAATGCTCTTAAATAACTGAAGCCTATTTTTTCACGACTTTTGTGGCCTCTTGGTGACTTTTTAGCACTGTGCTCTAGCATCATTAGCGATCTTGTTTATTTTCTATTGCTTGTAGCAGTAGTCACGTTAATTTTTTTTCTGACATTTTCTACATTACAGTAAGGTCTCCAGGGATACTTTGTACGAAGCCGTGAAAGAGGTCCTGCAGGGCTCCGTGGCCAAACCGAGGAAGTAAGCAGATCCCAAGAGCTGTGATAACCTATGATTAAAGTGTAATACTGAAAATACAGGACGTGTGTGTAACCTGTCATCTCTTTGTAGGTTTGTGGAGTCGGTGGAGCTTCAGATCAGCCTGAAAAACTATGATCCCCAGAAGGACAAGCGTTTCTCCGGCACTGTCAGGTTCGACCTTTTACTGTCTCACCCACCCTTTTCCCTGTGCGCCTCCAGCCCTGTCTGAGTATCACAGCGGCCTGTTTAACGGCCACGTAGAACATGAAAACTCAAAGTCCAGACAGGCCAGGAGCAGACATGGAGAAGTACTCTGGGTAGTCTGACTGAGCTTACTCAGCTTTCTGCTGGGGAAGGCGAAGCAGGCGGACCCCTACCCTGGGTCTTAAAACATGAGGGGAGGTTTTGAGTGGCTGAGCTGCTAAGTTCACGTCCTCATGCCGACCAATTTGCTTTGTATTACCTAAGAGGTCAGCTGGACGCCAGCCCCTGTGGTGGTATGGGTAAGACTTTTTCTACTCCACAGTAAAGTCAGGTGGTCTCATGATGGGTCGAATTATATCATCACATGTTGAATGAGTTGATGATTTCTCAGAGGTTGAAATGTGGTCATGAGCACTGTCAATAAAATGTTTTGTTGACATGCAGGCTGAAGACTCTCCCCAGGCCAAAGTTCTCCGTGTGCATCCTGGGAGACCAGCAGCACTGCGATGAGGCCAAAGCTGCCGACATGCCACACATGGACATTGAGGCTCTGAAGAAGCTCAACAAGAACAAGAAGCTGGTCAAGAAGCTCGGTACGGTGTCCACAAGATTACACACAAAAACTGTGACCAAAGTCTGTCAAGGCTTCCTAACATGCTTGTTTTTTTTTCCTCTTTCAGCCAAGAAGTACGACGCCTTCCTGGCCTCTGAGTCTCTGATCAAGCAGATCCCTCGTATCCTGGGTCCTGGGCTGAATAAGGCCGGCAAGTTCCCCTCACTGCTCACCCACAATGAGAACCTGAACACAAAGGTGGATGAGGTCAAGTCCACCATCAAATTCCAGATGAAGAAGGTGTGTTCTGCTGCTCCCTGGCTTTGTGGTTTCATTATCTAACACATGGTTTGAAGAAGTTGATCAGTGTGGAGTAACCTTGCTGCTCGTTGTAGGTGCTCTGTCTGGCTGTGGCCGTAGGACACGTGAAGATGACTGAAGACGAGCTTGTGTACAACATCCACCTGGCTGTCAACTTCCTGGTGTCGCTGCTGAAGAAGAACTGGCAGAACGTGCGTGCCCTCTACATCAAGAGCACCATGGGCAAACCCCAGCGTCTCTACTAAATAAATACAGCTTTTCTATTAATAAAAGTGGAGATTCTCCAAAGTTGGCCGCTCTGAGTGATTTATTTTTTAAATTTCATTGCTGAGGTCTTGTATCACTAATTGATAATATCTGAAATTCACTTATGAATTGTGTGTAGCAGTGTAATACATAGTTGCGTAACTCTAACTTTAGTCGGTATAAACGTAAACCTGCTCTGCCCTCAAAATGTGAAATCTGTTTTTGGGAGAAGTCGCTGGAAGATTCAGGTTTTTGTGCCTAGAGAGTTTGAAAGTTATCATGACTGAAAGACATTAAAATGATTAATAGATTTATTAATAATTAATAGAACTTACAGGGTTGATATTTTTGGGATGACAAGCTCCTGGCTGAAAGAATTCAATGAGGCTGGGATAAAATAGATTGAAGCTTTTATACACTTATTTGACCCCTTACAGCACCTTTTCCTGTCAGCCTCATTCCACCATTCTCCCCTCAACATGCACCCCTCTATGAGCACATTGGGGCCAACTCAGGGGTCAGTACCTTGTCTAAGCATGTGTCAGTAGGCATACCAGAGGAGCCTGGGATTGAACCACCAAACCAAGCAGTGAGCCTGGGTATTCATCCCAAATATTTAGTGGATCGGCATTAGGTGTCTGCTGGTCTGTGCTTAGGTGTGCTGGATCTGGGCCCTGTGTATAAAAAGCTCCCTCCTTCCTGTCTTTGGCTCTGGTGGCTCTGATCAGCTTGTCTACAGTGTGCTTACCGAGTATCTTTCCTTAGCTTGCTGCATACACTGCCACTCATACTTTACACTATACGGACTTGTCAATAAATAAATAAATGTTCTTGCAAATTATTCAAATTAATTTATGTTACCATCTTATCTTCATCACAGTCTTTGGGCTGAGCTTGAACTGTCCTCTAATGTCCTTGGACAAATAAAGGTCTAATATTCAACTGATGCAGATCACAAACGTGTATGTAGACTGAAAAACGGGAAGTGGATTGTTAATAACATCTACTGTCCCTGACATATCTAATCCCCTCATGGGACCCCTGTACCCTTGTGTCATGTCCTGCTGAAGCTTTTAAAACGCAATTATTTATTCATGAGATTAAGTGAACAAGCTACTCCCTTTGCTTCTACTAGAGTGTAGTATAACATGGTACATAGTATGGAAGCAGGGTGAACTGTGGAATTGGTGCATTTGATTTATTAACTGGTACAACACTAGTTTTAATTTACCACATACAAAAACACAGCTTCCCATGAGCCTGTTCGGCCAGTTGTTCTATTCTGGTCTGACTGTGGATCTCTTAATAGGATTATCTATTCTCAGGACTGAAGAAAGGCCGAGGAACAAATGAGCCAAAGACTGATCCGTGAGAATATTTTTGTGCTTTCACAAATGATGAAGAGTCCACTGTGAACTCTGAAGTGAATCTGAATACTGTAATCAGGCTTTCTCTGACATTTGGATTAACTCTGGTGAAGAAAGAGGCTGAGGCAGGAATGAGCGCTGAGGTGAGTCTAACCAGCTGTCCTACTTGTTCCTTAAACCAGTCATTTAACACCTCGGAGGGGTGATAATGTCTCTCAAATGTTTTCAGCCAGAGGCAGAGATAAGCAGCTACAACCTGCCCAACATGCCGGACAGTGACGACAGTGAGGAAGGTTAACGGCTTAAGAATAATAATAATTTTTTTGAAAAGTTGATAAAAACATTCAAAATTAATGGCGCGTTTCTAAATCAGTTTGAACTTTTTAACAGAAACTAGCCAAGAGGAGCCGGCAATCACAAGCTGGAGCGAGCTGCCCATCATAGAGCGCGTCGGCCTCAATAGGTGACATTCATACGTACATATACAACCAAATGATAACCGCCAGATTTAATTAGAGCTGATATTAAACTGTCAGACTTCTTGTTTCCAAACAGTGTAGAGATGTCAGAGAAGGATTTGGAGGTAAGTAGTTTACACTTCCCCTTCATTAAATTCATTCAGTAGATTTTAAACTTTGGTTTTTAATGTGCTGCACTTGAAAATTTACATGTGGGTGGATGTGGGTTATTTGATTCAAGATTTCTTTATTTCTGAACAGCTACGGCTTCATTAAAGCTTATTTATCCTTAAATCTCAACTCCAGACTGAGCCACAGGTATCTGAAACGCAGGAAGACACTGAGAACTCGAATGAAGTCATCATATTTTTGTTTCTTCTTCCAGACGGCTTTCTCTCAGATCGCCCTGTCTTTCCGCTGTGATCAGTACACCCTGAAGCAGAGGCTGCAGGCGGAGGAGCACGCCCGTAACCTGGCTGAGGAGAACATCCAGCTAGAGCTGAGCAGAGGCAGGGAGACCCTGGAGGTACTTTATGTAACAGGCTATCTGAAGTGAGTGTTTTTGGCCTCAACATGCTGGAGGTACAAGTGTGATCCTGTGGGATTTCAGACACTGAAGAGCCTGTGTTTGGACAGCAAGCGCAGCAAGATCCTGCAGAAGCTGGAGCTGTCCCTGGACATCCTCGGAGGCACCGTGGAACGGATCTCTAACACAGCAGAGGTGCTCGGCGCCGTGCATCAGGTACAATGAGGCCTCTCTGCTCATGCACTATGGGTCAGGCTCAGTTAAAAACAGGTGTTACTGCTATACACTGACCTGCACTAGGAGTAGGAGTTTTCTCTTTATTTTTTGCTTTGTTCAGGAGGCTCGAGTGAGTAGAGCAGTGGAACTCATGGTGGCTCACGTGGAGCGCCTGAGGAGGCAATATGACAGAAGTCTAGCTGAGCTGGAAGAAGCCAGGAGGATGATGATGCTGCAGCAGCTGCATCAGCAGAGCTCCTGCAGAAACATCACAGATCCCAGAGCCTCCACAGGTTTCTGCATCAGTGGCCTGTTTCTTGTTCTTTGTCTTCTTCTGCAGTTGTGTGCAAACTTTGAGTAATCGCTGGATTTATTGTTGTAGATCCAGAGGAAAGTGACAACATAAAGAAAGATACTCAGCAGGTATACAGATGTTTGGATGGTTGCAGCATCTAATGTAGGTTTGACCAATCTTTTTAACTTCAATCTGCCTTTTATTTGTGTTTTTTAATAAGAAGCACATCCGCAGAAGGGTCTCTGTATCAGTAATTTCCAGCCAAACTCAGGTATAGAGGTTTCTTGAATAAAGCTTCCTGCTTTCTTCTCATGTTATCAGCCATAAACCACAGGGAGCGTCTTCTTTGTCTCCAGGATAGGAAAAAGCCAGACCCCAGAAAGCATCTCTCTTCCAGCAAAAAAGCCATCCTTTCCTGCCCGTCTCCCTCCGTCCTCTCAGAGTCCAGCTGCTCTTTCGTGACCAAGGACGACAGCTACTCAGTGGAGGACAGGTGAACTAGAGCCAACAGGCATATTTTTTTTGTATCCTAACTACATGGCAACATTTATCATGAACATGTCTTACTTCAGGCCACACGATCCAGATGAAACTCCAGCAGAAGCTCTTCCGGGCCCCGCTCCCATCCTAACCCCAGAGAGCCCCCCATCAAAACCAGTGAACAACTGCAAGACTCCGAACAAAAAGTATGGCACTGTTCAGAGGAGGTGGACTAAGTGAGAGGCACACAACAGCCTGCAGTATTGACCGATTTCTGAAGCGTTTTGTGTCGGTATTGGTTGCCGCTGTTCTCCTTTCACAGAGCAGGGTGTGTGGATGAGTTGCTCATGTTGTCATCAGTGAAGTGTTTGTGGCCTGTGTCAGTAATTCAGAGAGTCACAAGAGCTCGAAAACTCAGGATGCATGTCAACATGTGAGGAATTTAAGGCGCAGAAGTGAATCTGTTACATTAAAGCTCCTTAAAGCACCCCACGCCCTTTGTGGCAGTTACACAAACTAACACAAACTGTGGCAACATTTCTGGGTCTAGTTTAACAAATACAGCTCTTACTAAAGTCAGCGTTAGCAACTTTCTCAACAAAAAAAGCATCACAGGCTTCAAGAAGTTGGAACTGAGGAATGCGCTTTTATATTTACAGCTCCTCTCTGGATACTTTGCGGCACAGACACAGGGGCAAAGCAGTGTTATCCAACAAAGAAAGGGTGACAAAGATGGCAAACATCTACAGACGGCTCTCCACAGTGGGGACGTAAGTGAACACAATGTCATGTTTTTTTGTTCTTTTTTAAAAGTGCGTTAATTCTGATTACTTTGTGCGGATGAACACTGACTGACTGCTCTCTTCAGGTGGAGGCAACATCCTCTGGCTCACTGGTTGCAGCGCTGCCGGCTGGTTCTCCTGTGCACGTTTGTGATTTTCTGTGTCGTGACACTGAGTTACTTCTTGTGGTAGCTTCATGATGGAGCACAAAGGGCAGGGATACACAGTCATCAGTGCTTCATGTGAATTAGTGTGTCGACAATGGAAGGCTCTTTGCAAACAAACATAAAACGGTTTTTGATGGCCTGCTTTTGGTCGTTCATTGTGTTTGTCACGATGTCATCCATCCATTTTCCGCCGCTCATCCAGTTCAGCTGTCATAAAGCGAGAGGCGGGGCACACTCAGACAGGTCATTTTGGTAATATTTTTATTATAAATATACAAAACATATCAAAACTGATACAATCACTCGGTTAGTAAGAAAACACCATACTGCAACTTTCACCAAAACTGCCCTTAAAGGCATCAGTGATTAACAGGAGTTAATAAGCAAGATTCAAATGTTAAGATTCACGTCACTTCACGTCATTACCAGTCGGATTTCACTATGTATATCGATACATATACCTTTAAAAACTCATAGCTGTGCGTGCTCATAGGTGGCGTATCATAGTTTTAGTGATAAGTCTATGTTGCAAAGGAAGGGAGGGGGTCTTTAAATAATAAATATATAATATAAGTAAAAAATTATATTAGAAATGAGGAAAGCTATTTTAAATCTACTGCGGGGTGAACTGCATGTGCAAAATGTGTTCCAGCCACAAAAGAAGGTCTTCAAACAACAGCAAGTTTATGGCCTTTGTTGAGCTAAGCTATGAAACTGTATCTGATTCAATTCACCTCAGATCTATTACCAAACAGAGTCAAATAAATAAAACTGGCATACCACCTAACATTAAATTAATGAGTGACACCAACAGGTCCACGTTTTCTGCATTATGTCAACAAACAATCTCACAGAGTCCAAAGACTTAATAAATAAAAGGAATGAGTCATCACTTTTAGACGCGTCAGCTACACCTGGCTCACGATTTCAGCATCCTCGGCTACAAACCACTGAAGGGGAGTCCCGTCCACAGCCCTCTGGAGAATCACGTTACCTGAACCCTGTGAAAAAAGTCACAAAGTCAGCTTTTTGTAAATACATTATATCTAGTATCTAGTTTAGTAGAAAATATTTCATGTTGTTTTCAAGTGAAAATGTGTCACTGCAAATTTAATGCATCTAGGCTTTAACAGCTGGTCAGAAAAAAACTGAGCCTGTAGATAACTGCAATGGACATTTTCATAAAGCATTAACGCCAGTGTGTGACCCACCTGCTACTGGGACACAAACTTTAGTAGAAAAGCTTTAAATTTAGGTCAAAGTAATGAGTAATATCACAAACTAACCACCACCTATTACTAGTCTTAGTTTACCTTTTATATAAATAAAAATGCACATACTTTGAGTAACTTGCGTACCTTTGCAGTATCCTAGCCCACACTTTTGGGAATCACTGATCTAATTTATGAAAGTAACAGCTTCAATGCATTAATATGTTAAGAATCAAATAAAAACTTCTCTGTGTTCAGTACCTACCTGTGCAAAAGGAGGCAGGTGAGATGAAGTCGGGCTCTGCTGTTCCCCGCAGCTCGGCCGTAGCTTCTGTAGCTGATTCCTTTGATGCCAGGATTTCAGCTCCTCTGACACGACCTCGCGCGGCAGCAGCCTCACGGCGTGGTTCGGGTACTCTTTCAGCGAGGGCGTCCGTACGAGCCTGGTGTAAGGCGGAGGGGGCTTTAAGATGCTTCTTGGTGAAGGTGTCCCCTCTTGCCACTGTCTTTGCTGAGTGCTACGTGCCACAGGAGAGATGAAGCACTTCCCCCGGTCCAGAGCTTGCGGGGAGAGAGGGCCATCTTCTGCCGCTGCCTTAACGTAGCTGGCGCTCGTGTTTCTGTGCGTACTGGGGAAATGAGAGACTCCTTTCTCCTGCGCTCCAAAGTGGAATCCGTAAGGCGGCGGGCAGAGCTTTGGGATCTCAGTCGTCTTCTCCCTGCCAGGAGAGCTGATGCAGGAGGACGAAGAGTGCTCCGAGTTGCTATCCTCAGAGCCGGACTGGTAAGGACGCAGGGGAGAGTACTCTGGAGAGCGCACCATGAAGTCAGCCACGCAGCGTCGCTGAGGCAGCCTGGCTCGACCTCGACTGTTCTCTGAGCCAAAACGCTCCACGTTAGATGGCTTTCTTTTTGGAAGCCTAAGAAGGGACATTGTGTAAAATTTGAAATGTTAATACGTGCATTATTGTCTTTAATTCCTCTGATAATAAAAATGACTCTGACATGACTTGTTTGTGTACCTAAAGGACTGTGAGTACTGCCGGCGTATAAACAGCTCCGGGGTGGAGGGGGCGCTGGTGGAGCTGCTGTGACGCAGGGCAGAGTTTTTGACAAACTGAGTGAGAGGAATCCTGCTGCTCTCTGCAGATACCTGGGCTGCTGCTGGGCTACTGCACACAGGAGACATGACATGAGATACTCCACACATCCAGAAAGAGGAAGCTTTACTATGTGCTAATCCAGCACAAGAAGTCTGACATTACACCTGAATTTGAGAGTTCATCTATTTAATGGAAAACTGTAAAATAAGGTACAATCTAGCTTGGAGTATAATAGTGTCTTTCACTGTTTGTTAGCGTTCTTCAGTCCTTACCTGGACCTGCTGCTGCAGGCAGACTGAGGTTTGGTGACCTTTTGGTAAGGCTGGTCCAGACTGGACTCTTTCCAAGGGGAATTCTGGATGGGAGAGGGCTCGTGCTCCACACTGAGCTCGCTTGAGGACTGCTGTGACGTCTGCACAGTCTCGGCTGACAGCTGAAGGGGATCTGAATATGCAGCATCCAACACTGGAGGTGAAAGGGGGCTGGATGTGTCCACATCTATAGAGGATCAGGGAGAACATTAAATAATTATTTCTAAATGAAAACAAGTCAGTAGAATATTCTTTTTTTTTTAAAATATATTTAAATCACATTATTAAAGTGAGTTTTGGCATTTAAAACACATATTTGTTTTTACACATGAGCCGCAGATAATTTCATACAAAGACATAGAATGATATGCATATTGAATGTGCCACCATGCTCTAGCAGAGCTGTCTTTTCTTCTCTTGCATATTTAAATGAATGTCATGATAACCTTCAAAATTATACAGGTAGAAATGTATTTTCCACTCACCATCATCCAGAGCCACCACATCGGAGAGGGAGCTGTCATCAGACATGCACAGATCTGCACACAGATGCCAAACATTTTAAATTTCAATTAAAATCAATGCATGTTGCACAGCCTGGCCAGAAGGGAGCAGCAGAATCACTCACCTTTGTTCTGGCTGCTGACGCTTGGTGAGTTACACTCACTCTTGATTCTATGCTGGAACACGGCCTGCTGCAGTTCCTTCACTTTCTTCTCCTCCCTCTTGCACTGCTGCAGCCGGCCCTTCTTCTGCGGCTTACTGAGGTTCTCCTCGAGCGAGAGTTTGCGGGCTGCCTCATAAATCTGCCGCTGAAGAGCCAACTCAGTTTCTAGCGCTTGCAACTCTGAGTCCTGTGAAAAAAAGACAAACTCTGACCTTAAATTTCAGCTGATGAGCTGTAGTTTCCTCTGCTTACTCACTTTTTCCACTAACACTTAACACTGATGGTGGTTTGTACCTGTTTATCTAGATGGATCAGACCTTCATCCAGCTTGAATGAAGCTCCAATTCTCCTCCGAACCCGTGGTGGCTTCTCATCTGGCATCATTGGATAGTCTGAGGGCAGTACGCCTGTCAGCTCCTGTGAGGACAAACC
Organism: Benitochromis conjunctus; assembly: GCA_015052645.1. Classification (NCBI taxonomy): domain Eukaryota; kingdom Metazoa; phylum Chordata; class Actinopteri; order Cichliformes; family Cichlidae; genus Benitochromis; species Benitochromis conjunctus. The sequence goes on from VOQK01032287.1 coordinate 17,365, forward strand.
AAAAGTAGTGTTATGACGTAAAAACAAGCAATCTTCAATACTGATTTAAAGTTCATCTTCATAAAAACTAGCCTAGGCATGTTTATACTCTTTCATCCAGGAGTCACTTACTGCCTCCCTGATGCAGAGTTTTCGGAGCTCCAGCAGGCAGATCTCCAGACGCTCCTCCAGAGATTGGTGCTTCAGCTTCAGGGCTCTGGTGTGGGTGGTGAGGTCCTTCACTGGGGACGTGGGGCTGTCAGGACCTGCAAACAACACACACAAAATCAGGCTTTACCTATCCGCATCTGAACCTGACTTTAATATATTTAATAATATATTAAATATTTAATAATTACACTGTTTATATTGTTTATTATATTTTACATAGCGTATATAACATGTTGTTATCAGTTCAGCCAGTGCTACACAACCGATGTGCAAACATTTATTCTTATACCCTGTATAATCAGGTCATTGTGTACAATACTGAAGCTGTATTGTACTCTCCTGTCTGCATCATGTGCTGTCATGTAAGCTAACATTTGCTCCACTGTGACGAGATGTTTTTAAAGGCGCTACATTGTGAATCTGTATTAAATAATATAGTTAAAAACGAGGGCAAACACAGAGCACTTTCTCCACAAAGGCAAATCCACAGAGTTTAATGGATTCTTTTTTTTTACACATGCTCCACCTCTCCACTTAGTTTCATGACAAACACAAAGTCAGATAGACGTCAGATAAAACTGTATTATTCTTATGTGAGCTGAAAACGAGCTAATAATAGATAGAGTGCTTATAAAGAGGAAAATGTAAATATTTTAGAAAATCATTAAAAAACGTTTTTAAAACTAAAAACTAAAATAAACCCAAAGTAGAGCCAGCACAATGGACTTCTCTGAGAAGTCAGAAATTACTCAAGCAGAACATTAAACAACTAAAACTTAACTTTCAGGCTTGCAAACAGTTTGGCTTCTTAATTTAAAAAAATAACAATAATGTGCTTTACCAGTTTTTCTGATTGTTTTGTAACATTCATTTCAAAATATATGAATATAAACATTAATTATATTAAAGCATTAAAACTATCATTTTGTTTGCACAGACTGGTGGAATAATCATTACAGGAACTGCCAATACTGTTCATAAAGCGAGCTGTCGCAGAAACCTTACACCGAGTAGCGGCCTAATAAATTTGCTATTTTGCTATGTCAGCATTGATACTGGAGCTACACCAGTACATCAGTACTGACGTAAAGCGTGGGTTGATAAATAGCAACAAATTAAAAAAAAAAGAAAAGCTAAAGATGCAGTATGTTAGAAGTCAGACAAAATGTCCCATTTACATAGTTACAAAGTCAAAATATATGAGACGTTTATTTAAGAAAAATGTCACCTGATTTATTTATTTTTATTTCATTTCTCAAATGTTAATATATATCTATCAGCCTCAAATTCCATTATAGACTGACCTGTAAGTAACAGTATAAATGTTTTGATATTGATTAAGCAGCACTAATCTACAAAAACGAAAGATGCAGAAATCAGATAATCGACTGGACATTTGTTTAGTGTTGTCCTTACCGGAGTGCAGGATAATCCCACTGTCCGTGTCGCTGATCTCCTCTTTACTCTCGATGGCCGTCATCTTGTCTCTCTGCTCTTGACTTGTTTTATGTATACCTGTTGCAAACAACAAAGTTTATGCAGATTGCTAAAATGAGACTGTTTACTGCTCGGAATAAACTGCTCATTCTCTGCTTGTATTCCCCCTCACATGGATTCAATCAGTCTGTCGCTGCTGCTTCACTTAACAAAAGTGAAAGACTGGCAAGTGTCCTTTTTACACACTTATCTGTGCAGCTCTCCATCATCCCTCCCCCTCCCCCACCCTTCCCTCCCTCCCTTTGCTCAATCACAAAAGACGCAGACCCCCACGGTTGACTCGGCACATGTGCGGGGGTTAATCTGAATCACGGTGCCATGGTGACGGGGCATGCTGCGACTGCGGCTAGGGGAGCGTGTCGCCATGAGGCGTGTCAGAGGGCGTTTAAAGAGCCCGGACCCCGAAAAAGAAAGCAGATGGCAGCGGGAATTACCCCACTTATGGACTGCACCTGTTCCCCCTGTGCACCCCTCCCTCGGCTCCCATTCAACCAGTGTCCAGAAAACCCCCTGGGAGCTTTGAAGTGGAAGAATGTCTCAATGCTGGGCTTGTCCTCGCAGCATCAGATCACAAGGTGCCTGCTGACTCCTGTGCAATGCTGAGCACAAAAACTTGGCCGACACAATTCTTGTTTATGACCCGCTCTGCCCCATTGTTCCTCTCCAGCAAACATGTGACTGAGTAATTAACTAAAACAAGGTGCGAAGTGGAACAACAGCAAGAAGAGAACGAGAGTGACAACAACAACGTTCAGAAACGAGCTGACAGGCATTTAAAATCAGACCAAGAGCCTGTGTGTGGTTGTTGTCTTGAAATTACTTTAGGGTAGCAAGGACAGAGAATGCTGCCTTTATTTTCTCAGTTTTGTAGGTCATTTAATTTATTTTGGATCTCACATGTCTTAGACTTATTCTAAAAAAGCTAGCAGATCACAAGAGGCAACATTAAGGTCTCTAAAATGATTAAAGGATGCCATTTCCTTGCCTTGCATCAATGCCACAAATTCATAAACTTTTTGGAGCAGCCAAACCTCATTTGAAAAGTGAATGATGTGTCACTGGTCAGGAATAAAAGGGGAGGTAAGATGCCATGAAAATAGACACCACATGACAGCAAGGCTTCTGTGTATAATCCTTAGCTCCTGTGTTTGGTGATTGGTATCAGGCCTTTTCCTGTAGAAACAAGGAAAGCACAGAGCCTGCGTGAAAGAGAACCTTCTCTGACAGGATATTATTGTGTCCTATAGGTTTTCTCCATTCAAAACAGCAACTCATGCGAACTGACACAGCTATCAGCAGCCAGTGGCACAATGGAATACAGCTAAGCAGCTCGAGTTAGTAAAACAACACTGCAACAAAGGGCCTGTGTCCCAAAACCAGCCTAAATAATCTGCTGCAGGCGCAATAACTGCTGACAACTGCGGCTTGAGCGGCAGTGCCGGGTCAATATTGAGACAAGGCTGTTGAGACAGCGAGAGGGTATCAGAAGGGAGCAGGGCTGAGGTTTTAAGGTGCGAGGTTGCGCTCCCAGACGCATGGCTCCATGCTGCGGCAATCTAAAGCTAAATACGTCAACAGGAATCCAGCCTGGTAATCAGAGACAGACAGGGTAATGTGGGATTTACCCACTTACACCCCATAACTGTCTGAGACTTTCACAAGAGTCTGTGGTCGGAGGTCTAGGCTGATTGAGTGAGTGAGTGGGTGAGTTGGTGGGTGTGTGGATGAGTTTGGGAAAAACTCTCACTTGAAGTCGCAGCTTATTGCCAAAACGCTGATGCCATTCGTCACAGCTTTCATAAGAACCTGGAGCCGTGGGATTGTTGACATTACGCTGCAAAGGAGGGCCAAAAAACAAGACTTTTCATGATTGACTTTGACAGGAATAGCAGTCCATTTCCTGAAGTGAAGCCACTGATAGCACTGTCTCCACCCGGAAGACCTGATTGATGTAGTCAAAACATCTTAATTTAGGGAACTGTTTGATCACTGCTTATGATGTCTGCCTAGAAACACATCGGGAGTACGAGATGACTGTCCCACCCATCCTCACTGGTCACTGGACCGTGACTGTGTAACATCTACGGAAGTTGATGTTTATGGCAAGAGATCACAATGCGGATTTACTGTCTCCCAGACTTCCCCCACCACCCTTTCCCATGAGCCTCTGGAGCTGCGTACTCCTGGATTGTGGCCACCACCACCGTGCTCATTACCACTGTGGTCGGCCCTGGAATTACCAACGGGGACCGTGAGGGTTGCCTGAAACCAGACCGAGGCCTGTTCGAACCCTGTAATTAAGATTCTCTGCTGAATGCTGATACTATGGAAGAAACCAAACGACTTTACAGCATGCCTTCTTTTTTTTTCAGAGGGTCATGGAAAGCCAAAATCCATTCAGCAAAATGGATCCGCTCTGTAGACAATATATGACGCTGGAAGAAAAGTGTATGAGAGTGGGGGAGTTGCAGGCAAGAGAAAAAAAATGAAGTATTGTATTACAAAGGACGTCACTGGAGTGAGATCCTTGCCTTAAGGAGCAGTGCTGAGTTTGAAAAGAGCAGTAAAATGCAGACAAGAGGCTGTGATAGCATGAGCTTCAAAAGCAATGGTATCAAAGACTTGATATGCCATCAGCATCTTTCCTCTGACAAGTTTCATTCAGAACAACACTTTCAGGCAGACAATGCAGAGGTAATAAGCACCAAGCCGATCTGCTTTCAGTCACTGGAGGCCATATGCTGACCAGACACACCAGCTCTGTCACAGCCCAGTGACAGTGTAAATACCAAGGGCCAGAAGAGATCCTCCATTGTTCTCCAGAGGCTGAAGGGCTGGCTGGGGGGGGATCATGACACCTTGTCCCTCTTAGTCATAATTTCTGAAGCCTCTGAATGGACACTGATGGTCATCTCTGGCCATCGCCAGGATGTGGTTACAGCTTTTCACCCTCAAGTGCCCACCACTCACAAAAGAAGTGGAGGACGACACAGAAGTGTTGTCTCCAGCATCACAGTGACACTTCATGCCTGTCTGTGTTTGTTCTGCGGCTGCGGACAACAAAACAGATGGCACTGACAAGCCTTTGGCCCCCCATAAGATCTGCAGGGTTGTTTATCTGTGAAAGCAACCTGTTCATTCATTTAGCAGCCCAATTATTATTGAGTCTGATGATTGTAATTCTGACATCTTTTTCTGGTCTGTGGTAGCCAGTGCTTCAGTCAAGTAAAAACACCACACCCAGGTAATCCATTACAAGTAAAAGTCTTAGATTTGCATGTTTTCAAGTACTGAAAGTAAGTGTACATACTCTGTATCATCACCAGACCATATTATACTAGTGGGTTATTACTACTGATGCATAAATCAAATAAGCATTTCATAGCTGCTCACTAATCTACACATATCAACACACACAGTACATTATATTTATGCTTTAGCTTAGCTCGCTTTTATATGAGCGGAAAAATAATTGAGCACACAAGCAGTGAAATAAAAAGTGAAAAAGCAAATAGCCCGTCCAGTTTAGCTAACTGCTCAGTAACGTTTCTCTAAAATTTAATTGTATAAAAACCTCTAGCTTTGCCTACCTTTTTGCTGTTTACATTAACATCGACGGTTATTTTATGACTTCTTCTTTTGTTGCGGGTGTTGCTAACGCACAGAAAACAGTCTGTACTTACGTTTCAGCTTGCGGTTTGTTCCTCTACATCAGCATCTTTCCTGAGGTAGCGAGAATTCAAACTTTCTCTGGTCAGATGTGAGGGAAGCGCTCGGGACATCTGTTTCAGACGAGTCCACTATCAAACTACGGGCGTGGGGGTCAGCTTTATTGATTTTTGCTTAAGTATTTATGTAAAAATGTTTTTT
>VOQK01032292.1:0-14495 GCA_015052645.1 Benitochromis conjunctus
AACATCAGTTCTTTTCATAAATATAAAATAGTCATTACTTTTTACATTTTTAACCCTTAAAACACCAGTTTGTTTGCACAATGCACTTGTTGGACGACAACCTCAAAACTCACATTTTCATATATTCCCTACTGGATTTTCTTGTATCATTAATAGTGTAGATATTTGTATCTTAGAATAGGACTTAGAAAGGGGTTAAATAGAAAGTATAATAATTCTGACATATTGACACTGCCCAAAATAATAAAGGCTTTAAAAGGTGTCATCAAAATAGGAGTAGATTTTAGGAGACCCCCCTCTTGATCTGTGCAGGACAAAGAGAGGCACACCTTAAGTGGAAGATCCCCAAAAGCTGTAAAACCATGTAGGGGAGGTTGTAGTGTTTGGAAGCCAGCTGACCATATTTGGTGAGGTTTGTGTGACTTGCCTAAATGAGAGGGACTTTATGACGTTACAGTCAACTAAGCACAGGGCGGCCGCATGCGCAGAAGATGCACACGCACATCCACTCACATGCGCTCACATACACACAGTGTTGTAGGTTTACGACACCATGTGATTTGTTTTATGGTACCGCGATGTTTAAAACTGTTTAAAGAACAAAGGACTTAGAGATCTGCAGGGGTTCCCGGCCATGTATATCTCCCTTCTCAGAAGTGCATAAGGATGTAAAAGGAAATAAAATGGTTTGTGTGAAAATCTACTGAGTTCCGGGTGCCGTCTTTTGGAGTTTCGGAATCAAAGAACCGGGGAGAATTGTCTGATCCAACAGTATTTAAACCCTGTTTTCCTCAGTTCCTTGTGTTCTCCTTCATGGTGTGTGCTCCTTTGTTCAGTGGTTTCCCTTTGTTGCCGAGTTTTTGTACTTATGGCTCAGCCAATCTCAGCTTTGCATTTTGTATCGTTTCCCATATGTTCCACTAACAAAGCTGACCTTAAGTTAAGTCCCTGGTCTCCCGAGTCCTGCATATTGGGTAGGGCCAGTAGTTTCACTTCCAAAAAAATTATTTTACTTAACAAAATTCAGTGGGATAGACACTGAACTTAAAGGATAGGATTAATACTTTGTTTCTGTTGCGCTAGTATCAATCTGAAAGCAGTATTGGCATTGGTATTCATTCTATCGATATTTGGATAGAGCCACCCATCTCTAATACTAGGTGCAAAACCTGCCTGCTGCACAGTGAATAGTGACACAAAGAAAGAAAGAAGGAAGAACAGGAATGTGTGTTTAGAGGTTTTTCCTCCACCAGATTCTACATAAATAATTCACTGTCACCAAATTAGAGCTTTCCCAATTCTGAAAAATAGTTCACACACTAGCTCAAACATGCAGTTTACATCCTGTTGGTCAACAATGTTTTAAAAAAAACAAACAGCAGTTACAATTAAATCAAACACAGAAGTTATCATGTACAGTAGAATTACACTTTTTTGTTAGAGGGCATCATCAAAGATGTAAAAATATAGCTGCCACATCTGAAAAATGTAGCAGAGTCAAGATCAAAACACTCTATATACAGTCAACAAAAGAACAGTTGGCACCACCACTGTGAGCTGATATTAGCTTCAAAGTAAGTTAAATTCATTAAAGTCACTGACATTTTCCACTCGCCATTAAATGAGGAACACAGAGCAGAACTCAAACACATGATTAATATCATAAAAGGTTGGTGTCTTTTCCAAACAGCTTTGTTTGGTGTCAGTAATTCCCACAGACTGTAGATAAAAGAAGGACGTAGTGAGGTCATCCATTGGTTTCTGAACTTTGGCTTTTCAGTCACTAAATAACCAAGCCTAACAAGTGTTAGGAAACTCTGTTTACTGTATGTTTTGTGCGTCTAAAAGGAAAAAAAAATATCGGGCGACATATCAGATTTTTGAATTGCAAATATCAGTCAAATATATCAATGAAGGTTTATGACCATTTACTCGCTTTTAGAGCCTCAAGTGGCTGTTAGAGAAACTGCAGTTCAAATCACTTGCATGTTAGATAAACTTCTTCAGACCCAGACGTTGCTTCTTTGTAATTATGTAAAATGTTTGGATTACAACCCTGTGGTGGTCAACACAATAATCATGGAATACACACATGGCACACTAACACAACAATAACCATTCATGTATTATAGAAAATAAGTATCTCCAATGACAAGAATTACCAGCTTGGATAAAATACTTTATTTTTTAATTATGCAAATTATATAAATTAGATCAATAGACTGTTAGTGTAGTGAAATTACTGAATAGTTTGTTAGCGTTTCCCAAATCCAAATTTTTCTAAATATACAAGGCAAAAATATAAAAGCAGAAAGTTGCTTTTGCTAATACATAAAAGACAGAAGAATTAATGTGCTTCTAGCTGAGGCATCGCCTGTTGAGTTTAGTGTTTTGGGGGTTTGTTTTTTTTTACCTTCTACCATCTTTAACTTTAGTTATAAAACAAGTTCACAAAACAATCAACTCTCTGTGGTGATGATTTTAATGCAGAGCATGAATTGTGTTTGGAGTTGACAGAAATATCGAGCAGAGTTGAAAGAAATTGGTGCTTGACAACTTCAAGTACAGAAGCCTGCTTTTCTCTAGGTTACCGTATGCGAACTGGACGTTTAAAAGTCAAGCTAAGAGGACTATATCCTGCTGTATTTTTTGAAAAACTGAACGATACACATTCATATGGGACATGACATTTATTTTTCAGGTCTTTGTCTTTGCTCTGGAGCGCTCCTCCTCTCAGTGAGCCCACTCTGTTTTGCTGGCCAGCTTCCAACAGCTGGCAGCTCTGGAGGCTAAAACAACAATAGCGTTCACATCCTGTTCTTTGCGCAAAATGTTAGCTCCTTAAATACATTCAGCTGCCAAAAACGCAGTGAACAAAAACCACAGAAATGATGTATGTCTGTGGCCTTGTCTGAACAATTTGACAGCAAGTAGAGGTAATTTGTTGCCAGTGACACGACAAAGCTTGTGGGGCAGCATTTTTGAATCACAAAGTACAAGATGTCCTCTTTAAGTACTTAAACCAGCTTTAGCAGATTTTTTGGACACTCTGGGCATAATATTTAGCAAAATGTTGGCTATTTTTGCATCATAAGAGCACAATAGGAGCCAGTCTCTGACAGATGGATTCCCAACGTGAAGCTGCTTTACACTTTACACTTTAATTAGTGTTTGACTAAAAAACTGCAAGTTTGTTAGTTAGAAGAGACGATGAGACGTTAAAAAAACTGGAAAAGTGAATCTAAACAAACCTCAATACTTTTAAACTTTCCTTCATCTGGCTTTTGGAGTTTATACACTTTATACAGTTTTTACTTCAGTCCAGATCCACTCCAACATATAGTCTGTAGTTTCTTTCAACATTTATATCATTTAAGAGCAACTTACTGGGTCTTAACTCTCATGGCCACTATAAAGTCAAAAGTAAGTCTGCTGTCCTATACTGCTGTCACGGTATTGTACGCTGAATCAACAGGTGGCACTTGCAGATTTCTGGTCATCAAATGATGGCGACTGTGTTGAACAGATGTGTTGAATGCAGATAACATGAAAGAAATACTGGCAGTGAAAGATAACTATAATCAATGGGGATTTTAGCACACCGGCGGGTGTTTTCAGAAACAATGAAGGACAGCGCTGTGACATCAATCACCCACATTCAGGGTATCTAATAAAAAAAGAGTGCAGTAGTTTGTAACTCATATTGCCCATACAGCTCATAACAGTAAGGCTTTGTGTTTACAGTTTGTGTTGGAGTGTGCATTGGCTTCTACGGTACCTGAATGGGACTGGAAGATACACATAAAGCACTTAAAATGTGTGACAGTGGAGTTGCATTCGTGTGTGGCCCCATCTCCACTTGTAAAAGTCATTACTCTGTTAATGGCAGCACAGCACTTCATAGCATCTCTGCTCCAGCTTCAATTATGGATCAATTCAGTCACGGCATGACCCAAACGCCTCTTCATCTTAAAAAAAGAAACATCAAATTGGGCAAAAAAAGCTGCAAGCTGAGAGAAATGAGAGTGTTTACTGGCTCCTCGTCATGTGTTTCAAATACTTCCTGAACAGAAGAAGAGGAAGAGAGTAAAGTTGTGATAGTCATGGTGATGAAAGGGAAGTGCTTTCAATCTCCACTTGAGTCTTAATTAAAATGAAGAAAGAGAGGAGGACTAGGGGCACAAAAATATTAAGCAAGGCTGATGTTCTGACTTCCCCACTTTAGAAGGAATTTTATGTGGAAAAGAGAAATCCCCTTTTGGCTTTCTCTCGTACAAGTAAAAGGTCCAAAAACAGACACGAACCATCTTTCCTCCTGGCTTTCATTGCCTGGTAAAAGTTCAGATGATCCCATAGTCCCTTAGAGACTTGAGCAGCACCGTGTCCTTCACATCACTGAAGACCCTGCGGATGTTGTTGGTGTCCGTGGCACAGGTGAAGTGGGGATACAGAGTCTTCCACGCCTCCCGGTTGTTGTGGTTGATGGCCTGCTGCTCGTACATCTTGCGGATGAACTTCATAGCATCTTCTGGGTCATGTTTCTTGCCTGTTAAAGAGGAGAGGTGAAAGATGGAAGTGGACAACAAAGAGATGAATATGGGCGGAATAAACTGACTGATGGAGAACAACAAAGACTTCAGAGAATTTTTGATTTACTAGTCACTAAGCATGAGATAGAAATTAGATAGAGCCAACTTTCAGCATTTGTCCATTGGTAATCCTGAAAAAATGCTGTTAGCTTAAAAAAGGACCTTTGTAAATCCCCAGCTGGTGTTTTTTGAGCCAGCTGAACAACAGCTCACATATGCAAACTGAATGAAAAGGTGATCACAGCCAGGAGCAAGTTTTTTTTTCTGTTTTCTATTTCAGTGAATACCAGAATTATTTGAAAACCATCTCTGTCAAGTCACCAGGATGGTGTGTCCTAATGGAAAACTTGTACTATAGCAACACACCACTGTCACAGTCCCATTATATACAATTATTTATTTATTTATTTATTTTTAATTATTCATTAATGTTGTAATCTTTGTACTGACTTCTAAATCCCATTTGGTGTCAAACAAACCCTTAAAAAGATCCTACAAGAGTGAAACCCCAATACAGAACAGAGGATTCAGTGTCAACACAATTGACGTAGATGGCTGGGTTGCAAAGCAGCTTGCAGAGGTGGCTAAAGTTGATAACTCAATGCACACAAGGCTATCAGCAGAACAATCACAGTGGCATGCAGCGCTTGATTCCAAGGTCTGCCTGAACTAACACTATGATCGACTTAATTCCACCCCCACGCTGAGCTGATGAAAAAGAAAACCTGCAAATAATATATTCGAAAAACTGTAAACAGCGATCGTTTAGAATCCCTTCTTGATGATAATAATACCATTTCTAAACATTTCACTGCAAGTTCAAATCAGCTCCTCACTCTTTAAAAACAGTAGACGACTGCAGGGATTATTAACAGGTATAGCCTTCAGAAGTAGTCACCGTAGCAGTAATAAGGACCACACAGTCCCTGCACTGGAACACAGCCACATTAGCGGCAAATAGCAGTCTGTGCTAGGAGCTGTTCACAGTTGTCATTAAGGTTAAATTGACATCAAAGAGCTTGACCCTGTGTGAGTCATTATTTTACCCTGCTAATGCTAGTGGTAAAAAAAAATGTGTACACCGCACATACACATGTGCAAATTTTCACTTTCGGTCACTCATTTCAATCTTCCACACACGCACACTTGTACACCTGGGGGTATTCAGGTGGGGGTGCAGGGCTTGCAGGAAGGACAGTATCTGTCTGTGGTTGCCATGGGTTACACAGAAAGAGAGTGGAGGTGTGTGGGGGGGAGGGGGGCACCCTACAGCCTCTAACAGCAGCAGAGTTAAAGGCTGCAACCTCGTCATTAAGCACACAGAACACCTGAAGTGACTCATCTACAAGAAAAAAAGAAAGAAGGAAACAAAGTAAGAAGAGATGGAAGAAGTAGGAAGAATGGATGGAAAGATGGAAGGAAGGTGGGAAAGATGGTGAAAAAGAAGGAAGCGAGGCTAAAGGAGGGTAAAGGTGAGAGAAAAAAAGGAAGAGGCCAAGGAAGAAAGAAAGGAAGATGGGAAGGGGGTACAGATATCCGAAAGGTGGGAGGAAGAGGGGAAAGATGGTGGGAAGGAAGGAAGAACAGAAGGACCAGAATAAAGAAAGCAACAAGGAAAGGAGGAAGATAGCAAAGATGCTAAGAAGAAGGAAGGAATGAAGTAAATAAAGAAAGAACATGAGAAAGTAGAAAGGAAGGGAGCAATGAAAGAAAAGAAAAAAGCAAGAAGGGAAGAGCAAAAAATGTCTGGCGGCCGTAGTGACGGCGGGGGACGGCAAGGGAGAGACTTTCAAGTTTAGAATTAGAAAATGAAATCACTTTGCACATACGTTTTTGGAAATGACACATTTTGTACCAGGTGTAGAAGGGAGTGATGAAATTGTTGCATGCTCAAAGCAAATTGGCTGAAGCCAAATAACATCACAGCCCTCGTGTCTCGGACATGATTGTGTCCATGCTGCGATGAAAATAAACGCTTGCAAACAGTGAGCTGCAATTGTAATTGTTGATGGCAGTGAAATTTGGCTGCTGACTGGGCTCAGCCTTCAATGCTGCTGTGATTTCTTATTTGAATGTCTGAAACCTCCACGCTGAGGCTGAGTGCCGGACTGATTCACAAATATCAAACCCTCAGTGCTCTCAGTGCTCCCTGCCATTATTAAATCCACCACCACTCACAAACACACACATGCGCCCAAACTTCAGCACAGGCACACACAGACATGCTACAGTCTGACCAAATCTACGCAAAAAGCCTTCAAATCAACTAAAATAGTTGGAATTCTTTGCTTTTTTTTTTGCAAATTGTTTTATCGGTTGTCTGATAGTTGCTAACAAAACTAGTTTAACCTCACTCTAAATGCAAACAAACAGAAGACCAGCTGACCTGTGAAACTGGGGAAGTATTTCTGCAGGTCTGATGCTTTGATTTTATCAGTCAGGATGTCAGTCTTGTTGAGGAAGAGGATGATGGAGGTGTTGAGGAACCACTGGGAGTGAATGGTGGTGTAGAACAGAGCCAGACTCTCTAGCATGCGGTTCTGGGGATGACACAGAGCATTATCACAGAGGCAGGGCGAAAGCAGTCCTTCAAAGAGAGGAAATAGGTTGTTTATGGGCAGCATATGGACCACAGTGGAAGTTAATAAATGCGATGGCAGACCAGAAAGTGTCTGGGAGAGATAAACGGATCAGTGACAGGATGGGAGGGAAGAAGAAGGCGATAGGGGGCTGCAGAGGCTGAGAGGAGATAAGAGAGAGGCTTTGTTGTACAAGAGTGAGACCTGCTGGTGAAACGATGGAATGACTGCAGTGAGAGACACAATTATGACTCCAGTACACATATATATATACTGCATTATTTATTAACAAATTACAAAAACTCCCAAACATAAGCTAAACAACACAGTGTATGCTGTGTGTAACTGTAAATGTGCTGTGCATTTTGTACGATCTACGTCCAGCGTGAACGGTCACCTTTAGACTGAGGTGGTGGCTTACGACACCAGCTGTCTGCCACCTACAACGCAGGCTTGAGATCCCTTCCCGGATGCTTCAACCCCCATATCACACCTTGCCTCATGTGACCACAACAGGTCACATGGTGAGCTGGGGCAAGATCTCACCGTGCTTTCACCCTTAAGCTGTTTTGTTTTGGCTGAGCAGAAGTCTGACTGCAGTGAGCTCTGTTGTCGGATGGAGGCAGTGTGCAAAGCATGTGGTACAACCGGTCTGTAGGCCACTCTTGCTTGTGTTTTTGTTGGTCCGTCAGCCAGCCGAGGAGAAGAGCGATGTTATAACAGCTGAAGTGAAAACGGAGCGTTAAAAACTCCCAAGTTCTGACTTCCGAGGTAACTGAAACACGGCATTACGACACCATTCATCAGCCACCTACAATGCAGCCTTGATAACCCTTTCCAGGACCTTCAACCCCCGATCGCACCTTGACTTAGGTGACCTCGATAGGTCACGTGGTGCGCTGGAGCAAAGTCTCCAAGTGTTTTCAACCTTAAGTCTCAGTAACGGTAATAACCCACGCCCTTTTTTCACACCTTGGCTCACGTAATGTTGCACATGATCAATGGTGTGTCAACAACCCCCCATAAGGCTAAATTCCTGGAACTCTCTTCCTATTTTAAATACCTGGGATGAGAGGTGGAACATCTTTGCAAGCCTGCAAGTCCAGTTGCCTCTTTTTCAACCTCTCAAGACTACAGTGACCTGGATGGCTGAGCACCCACATATAAATATTCTAAGTACCTTAGAATAGACAGAGCTGGTAAACTATCAGATAAATCTGCATAGTTCCTATGATTGTGTTCACTTCCTGGCGCTTTAAACTCAATGAGAGTCACAGAGAAGCATTCCTGATGACACAGGCGCTCTTACAGTTGTGTCTTTCTCCTCCAGGACTTGGTCATACTCGCTGAGCGACGCAAGGAAGATGAGGGAGGTGACATTTTCAAAGCAGTGGATCCACTTCCGCCGCTCCGACTTCTGACCGCCGACGTCCACAATCCTATCAGGGATCAGAGGAAGGAAACGTGTAAAAGAACAAACGAAAGGCAAACAACAAACGTATTTATAAAGTTAACGATGGAAAAGACAACGACGAAGGAGAATTATTCCCCAAATGCCAAATGACAGTTAGTAGCTGAAACGCCGCCTGTGAGATCAAGCAGGGATCTCACTGGAGATGTGCTTAACTTCTCCTGCCCGACACAGTAACACTGTCATGCCAAAAATGATAGTGATCAAGACAGTGAGGCATCTGACACACCTAGAAAAAATGCAAAAACTATGACAGAAGCCTGCATGAGAACATCACACAAAAGGCATTCATTAACGTGCAGGTTTTCCTCTGTGGCCCTGCGTACCTGATGTGAGCCTTTGTTAATATTAAATCAATTAAGTACTAAAATTAGCAAATGAATATAACAAGTATCCACATTTGAACAGGTGCCTGCGAGTGACTGGGTGAAGTATGGCGATGAAGATGTCCACTGCATAAAATAGCATTCATTATTACAGCATGTCTTAATGGATACTAATTTATTTAATCAGGCCTTTATATAACTGGCCGTTTTGTGTCCATGGTCTCACCTTTTGAACAAATACGTCACACCTAGCAATGGGGTCAGCCACACCTCCTCACGGAGCTAAAAGTTCCTTTCCATTGCTCTGAGCATTTCCCAAACCCCTTATAAGGTATGACTAGTGTGCAGACTATAATCTTGACATGTTTAAGTCAGATTTTCTAAAAAAAAAACAACAACAAAAAACCCTTCTTATACCTCTTCAGTATTATATAGAAAACGTTTTTCTTTATGAAAGTTTACTTTGAAGTAAATTTTCATCTGCCTTCAACGGTCTTCTGCAAAGAAACGGCTGAAAATGCACTACTAATTAAGAAAACCTTCATGAACACCAATGTGCTCATGTACAAATGCACAAAAAACATCGCTTCCCACTATTTCAATGCTTACACGGTGCCATCACATCCATAATAAGCTAATAAGCTGCAATGTGAAGTGGAGATGTCCTTCATAGCACATGACGCACTTTATTAAAGGACAAAACTGCCTCTTTCCCTTTCATTCACTATTTTATTTTGCCATTAATTAATTCAGATATATTTTCTCTTTAGTTTAAAGTGGACCTATTGTGCTCATTTCCAGCTCCATATTTGTATTCTTAGAGTCTACCAGACGAGCTCTGCATGATTCACAGTTTTAAATAAAGCTTATTTATCTCATACTCGGCCTTGGTCACCTGGTGGTTGGGATTGCTGTGCTCAAAGCCATGGATACCCTCCCTGTGTCACATCATAAAGATTCAAGAGTAAAAATAACTGCCTGACACAAAGTGTATGATCTTTGGGCTCATAGGGATTACTTGTACACGCACAGTGAAACTTTGGCCATGTTTAATATCAGCACTCCCCTTCTGTAACAGTATACATATGAAAGAAAGTGAAGAAGCGCTTTTACTAGGTCAACTTTAAATGATTTTAAGAGTCTGTGTCATAATATGTTGGAACACAATGTCCTTCAGAAATAAACTTTGGATCTGTTGTCAAAGCTTAGTCTGACTGCCTACACATTTTCAAAATAAAACCCACATGAAGTCTGCACAGAGGCAATCAGAAATGCGATCCTATTGCGTCCAAGTAGGCGTGAGCAGACAAAGCCTCTGCAAGAGTCAATAGTATTTTTTTCACAGTGCAGTGAATAGTGAAGGTATTGGATTTGTCCCTGTGAGAGGTTAGAAATCCGAGGATTGGTCACCTTAGTGTGATGGTATTGACGGTAAAGGAGTAGTCGTGGATGCCCGTGGTGGGGAATCGAACTCTCAGCACGTCCTGTTCCGTGGGGATGTAGTCCTGGGAGGTGATGCGGTCCAGATTATTCAGGTAGCTGAAAGAGAGACGTGATGGGGTCAAAGAGAGAAAAAATATTACAACGGCTAACAAAAAATATCTGTTTCTCACACTAGAGGCTATTTCTACTAAAACATATTGCTCTGTTTACTTTGCATCCGGCAATGACAGAGTAAAACAAACTGAAGTGGCACGAGACTTATGATGAACCGGTGATGACAAAAAAAAACTGATTAAAAATACAAGAAGGGAATGGAGCGAGTCCACATCAGCCTGTGTACAGACCACAGCTTTATGGCTCATGTTGATACAAGCTGTCATTAGCTAATGTTGACTGCCCGTCGCTTATCAAGCACGCACCGCGATGACTGAACTGGCGGGTAAACACAGACCAGAACAGCAGTATAAAAGAGAAAAAACAGAGGCAGGCTGAGCCCACGCTTTGTTCTGTGACACTTGAGATACTTTTAGCATAAGGCTCACACCTACTGTGTCTTTTCCCGTTGATAATAAAAAGCCCGTCTGAGGTTAGCTCCACACTGTGGCTTAATGTGGTTTTTGTGATGTAGCTACAAAACCCGAAGACTCCTCCATGAGCGCAACGTACAATTTCAGTGACAAACAGAGGTGGAAAATGGAAAAAATGACACGGTTAGGGCATAAATCTGAAGGGATCCTAGAACTGGGAAAAGCTGTCATCAATGATTCAGTGGCATCAGAATAGTTTGGTTATTATTATTATTTATTAAGACTTTCTCAGACTGATAATTAGCAAACATGATAACAAAATCATATGGAGAAAATTACCAGGCCACCTACACATTACACCTACAGGAGCTGCTCAGCCACTGAAACCATGCCATGAAGCTCCTGGCACACAGTTTTTGTCCAGATGTTAAAGAGCTTTAAAACTCTGCCTCAGCACTCAGAGACGGCGCTCTGCAGCGTTACATGGTCGGAGACTTCGTGGCTGAGTTGCTCTGGCTCCTAATGCTTCCACTCTGCCACTTACAGTGGATCGTGGAATATACACGAGGGAAAAAAACTTCACAAACTGACTTGTTGCAGTGGTGGCATCCTATTACAACGCCACGCTTGAATTCAGTGAGCTCTTACGAACGACCAATTCTTTCACAAATGTTTATAAAGGCTGACTTCAAGGCTAGGTGCCCGAATGCAAAGATTAAGAGGACAGTGGCGGTTAAATACATTTTGTCTATATATATCCCATACATGTAATTACCTCTAAAGTAAAGTTCATGAAGATGGATTACGATAAATTACGATACACTGGCTTTTTTTCCCCACAGATATTGATGTGCACTTTCTTCCAAACTTGCCATCATTTCCCATATCCTAATATTGTTGTTGGTGTTTTGTTGTGACTATTTATTTTATTTATTTATTTATTCATTTATAAGGAACCCCCATTAGCTTCCACAATAGTGGTTGTTAGTCTTCCTGGGCCCCAAACAATCAAATACAATCTAATAAAACATTACAAAATAAAGTAGATGCGAAAATATCCACATGATATGACTTTTTTTAAAATTAGGATTAGTAGCTAATTCTCTAATTGCATAAGGCAGCTTATTCCACTTAAAAGATGCTCTAAATATAACAGAGGTTTTCAAAAAGTTACTTTTAGCTCGAGGAATTACTAAATTGCGGATTGTTAAAAATCGTGTAGCGTGATTATGTATTTCATCTGGATACTGCAGCTGAGCAGAAACAAAATGTGGTGTGTTTAACGGTATTTCTTTCTTTATAAATAAAAGTAAGCCGTAGTGTAATTTAGCTTGTACAGGAAACCAAAGAAGTTAATTGTGCATTTTATCGATACTAGTATAGTATGAACATCTTCACACTAATCTGGCCGCCTTATTCTGGACTAACTGAAGTCTGTTAAGGTCCCTCTTATTAGCTGCTGACCAGATGATTGAACAATACTCCAAATGAGATAATACTAGTGCATTAATGACATCTTTCATGATTAAAGAAGTGATATAAAAGGAGCATTTCCTCACCATAGCTATGCCCTGTCCCATTTTCTTAATAACAGAGTCGATGTGCTAAGACCATGAAAGGTGGTGATTTATGGTAACACCTGTTCTAATACTGATCCAGCTACGGAAACACTCAGTTGTGGCCTGTTGACTAAATGTATTCTACTTCCAATTCACATAGATTTAGATACATTTAGACTCATGCTGTTTTTACTTATCCAGTCAAACACGTTCAGCAAGTCTTGCTGTAATACGCTGGTCAGTTCGGAGTTGTCACGATCACGATTTCTTAAATCAAATGCAACACTAATATCCAAGAATACCTCCCCAACCACTTTCCCGTCATGTCGATCTTTATACCAGTTATCTGTCATGTGAATGAGAGCTGAGCTGAGCTATCATCATGTGATACTGAGTCCCAGCCCCCGCAGAGGGTGTGGTGTAGTGTTGACTTGTAGCAAAGCACAGCTACTCACTACTCTGTAGAGTCCAGGAGTTGGTACTCGCAGCGGCGGCTGTAACAGGCACGTATTCCCGAGTCTGCCCAGAGGCGGCGGATTGCGTCAACATGGCCCCGTTCCAGTTGGGTGACCTGTACTATGCTTACGTCCTCCAGCCACTTGGCGTAGATCTGGAGGACAGCACAAGATTCTCAGTGTGAGGAGATTTCATGATGAATGCTTAAAAAAACATTGAACACACGGCTTTTTAACATCCTGCGTAATTAATCTTTCAACAGATGCTTTGCACCAAGGATTTGTGCATGTTTATAGTAAAACGACCAGCTGTTTATAGACTACAGCACGCTATGTGCGTATATTGGTGCCAGCATGTTTGATGCTTCTTCTTCAATGTGGGCGTAATCCCACAAATCCAGGGAGTGCACCTCTGCTCAGACGCCCGCACACCTGTGCCGGCACCCGTGTTTATGAATAAGCGTTCACGTGTAACTGGGTGTGTCCGCGTGCGTTTATGCTGCATCTACCTCGTTCTGAGGGTTGGAGTAGGGGATTCTGAGCGTGGCCATCGCTCCTGTCATTGCCGTCATGGCGGTTAAAATATTCTGGTAGATGCATTTGGCGAAAGCCTTCCTCTCCTCCTCTGAAAAGCCCCGTCCGTGAATGATCCTCATCTGACGGATGAAGGTGGTTTTTCCGCTCTCCCCAGTCCCTGAGGCAGCAAACAGAAGAGGTAGTAACAATTTATATTTAATGCAGAAATCTGTCATTCAGGTTTCCTCAGATCAAAGATGAGATCGAGTTACGGGAAACAGATTGCATTATTTTTTTAACTGAAAAATAATGGTGCTTTAAAAATGGCCAGACGTGCACTGCATTCCCAGGGGAAACAAATGGAGGCGCTGTAATTATGAGAGAAGGTTAAAGCACTTATCTGTCAGCAGTATATTTAAGAGGATGGGGCGATGGTGCTACCTGACTTAGTACATTCACACATTAACACAATTCCCATCCATTTCCAAGAATACTCCAGCACCTTTCCAGACAAAAAAGGCTGCAGAGCTCTTCTCCCTCAGACTGATTCAGCAGCGCTTCCATAAACAACACTTCAGGAAATCATTCCAAACCCTTCTGTATAAAACCACATAATAACTGTGACAGGTGAACACACCTGTCAGGCGTAAGATTCTACACATGCTTCTGTATTGCACCTCCATGCAAATGTTTTTCTTAGATTTATAGTGTACATACATATACATATATGTATGTACACACATATGCGTATACACATATGCACACGTGTGTGTATTTATATCCTTGTGGGGACATCTCATTGACATAATGCTAATGCTTTCCCTAGCTGCTTACCCTAACCCTAACCATCAAACATGAGTGCCTGATCCCGACCCTTACCCTAAACCTAACCATAACCTAATTGTAACCCTGACACTAAAACCACATTTTGAGTCTCAAAAATGCTTTCAAACTCGTGAGGACCGGGATTTTGGTCCCCACAAGTATAGTAAACCTTCAATTTTTGGTCCCCACAAAGATGTTAATACCC
>VOQK01032298.1:0-13192 GCA_015052645.1 Benitochromis conjunctus
TTTATTATTATTGCACCGTGAAGTGTCAGGATGCATTATATATGTGTCCTTTGTCAATCACTGCACGAGTTTTTAGAAAAAGAAAGTGAAAGCGTTCTGCGTTTACTTCACATTTAAACTCCGTCTTTCTGAATCCTAAAAGTTTCTTCTTCGTTTCTCTTTTTCCCGTTACCTAAATGTTCCCTGGTCTCCTCCATCCCACGTCCATTTCGTTCCTCTCATTACAGTTTTCTCCATTTCAGTAGCCTTCTTTGCCCCCTTCTTTCCTTTACTTTTCTCCTTCCACTCCTCTTCCCTCTCCTCCCTCCATCCTGGCTGTGCGGATGACAGCCGTGCTCTCATGGCATCTGTCTGCTGCTCCCCAGCTTGTCTGTGTGTGATCAGCTCCTCTCCAGCTCTCCTCCACACTTTATCTCCTCGTCTTAGTGCTCCCTTTTTTTCACAGACCGCCGCTCAGCTGCCTCGCTGCCAACTCACTGTCGCTGTTAACTCACATACCATCTTATGTATTGCCAAAGCAGATTGTGTTTGGAGGGCAAGCAATTAAGGGGGAGGCAAGCGCAAAACTGTAATGTAATTTTGGCTGCGATATTTACGGGGGAGAGGGGGAGTGGGGTGGTGGGCTGTGGTGGTGGTGGGGGGGCGACAAAAAAGCACAGAGGAGGGCTTAAGCGGGTCGGACATTGCGGAGTCAACACCGTCGAGAATAATGATTTTGAGCTGAGATTTAGTGGGACGGAATCTGGCACTTCCCTAATTACGAGAGGCCAAATGTCAAGCCTGCTCGCTGTCAGCTTGGTGGCGGGCGGTGCTGCTTTCTCTCCTTCTCTCGCTTTCACTCCCTCCCTCTGTTTCTTTCTCTCTCTCCCTCGCACGCTCTCCCTTTTTCTGCAAGTTTCTGCATGTTTTATGAATCTCATTAAAAGTCATTAAAAGTGTGGTGAGATTTTCACAGCCTCCACTCCGTGGCCCTGTAGTCCTCTTTCTATCTGTCACAGATCTGAGAGAAGGAAACACACAGAGGGAGAGAGGATTGGGAGGGAAGGGGCGGGGGGCATAAAAACTGAGACAGATTTGAGTCGCAGCGAGGGAGGCATTCGAGGTAAACAAGACATAGGAAAAAGAAAAAGAAAGGAGAAGGACTCGAGGGCAGGGTTTCTAAGTGGATTAGGTGCTAAGCTTCGCTGGGCTACCTCTCCGAAAGGTCTAATTTTTTTTTACAGTGCCGCAGCATTATCGCTACTTTTCAAGAAGCGAGCACTCTAATAAAATAAGAGAAAGTGAGAATGTGAACAAACACCTTGTAGGAGGGGTGTTTTCAGACAATTTGGCCTATCTGGTGATCAACATTCTTTTCAATGAAAACTGTTCTGCATTTACAGCTCCCATTTTGGTTGATGCCCGATACAACGCGGGGTCAAAGTCAAGGTCCCTCTGCATCGCTGAGTGGGTGAAACTTCAGATCTTGCTTACAAGCTGATACAAAGACCTGTTTTTCCTCGTTTTGGGGTGGGTCGGGTCGAGGTGAGCGGGCCCCGACCCCCTGCACGCAGCGCGCAGTCTTGGCGAGGATGTGCGGCTGAGGAAAGAATGAGCTGCCATTGCCATTCAGGAAAGACACGTGGATGGAGGGGTGGGAGGTGAAAACCGGCAATGTAAAGCGATTGGATGCGAGGCACAAACGAGAGAGAAAGGGAAAGAGAGAAGGCACTAAAAGCAGTTAGTCTGACATATAGCATTCCAGTCCCTACACTGTCGGTCATGCTCCCAATTACACCACTTCAATAGAGAGGCTGAAATCACATTGGCCCCCTGTATTTGTGCACTCCTGCTACAGTGTCTCCTTCAGAGCACACTTCCACACCTACACACACACACCGAAAATGCCTCCTGCCGCCATACAAATACACACACAAAGACGCACATTGTTGCTGACTGTGTAGCTAATTGAAGTGTGCGGTGCCTGTGAGAGGTAAAAGTAGTTGTGCAACTGCAAGGTGACTTGGCTCGCAGCGACGACATACAAAGGCTCCACAGATGGTCTGGTGCTGGCGAGGTGGTGACGTCCGGTTTTTGTGTGTGTGTGTGTGTGTGAGACTTGGCACTGGCAGGGGCCCCCTGTGTATTGGAAAGATGTAGTCTACGTGGGCGGTTACCGGCAGAGGTATGAAATTGTTTGTGGAAGGTGGGGGTCATGGTTGTCAGAAGCAAAGGTTATCAGTCAAAGGGGCAGGGAGAGGGCTGGGTAGGGATCTGGGTGTAATGAGGAAGGCAAGGAAGCAAAGGGGTGGGGTAGGAAAGCAAGGTGTATAGGCTTTATTATATATATTCGTTCTTTAAGTTAGTGGTTCCAGGTTAGATGTCAGTGATTGAAACCTCCTTAGTGTGTGACAGGTGGAACTTTTGAGACAGGGTTCTGCTGTTTATAGTTCAGTTTTATTAATATAGCACCAAATCACAGCAAATGTTGCTTCAAGGTGCTTTATATTGTAAAGAGTGTTAGAGAGAAAACCCCTACAAACAGACGACCCACAATGAGCAAGGATGTGGCAACAGCGGGAAGGAAAAACTCCCTTTTAACCAGGGTCAGGGAGGAGTGGCTATCTGACGTGGCCGGTTGGAGGTGAGGGGAGGAAGACAGGACAACCAGTTATTATACCAAGAAGCTAATAGCTCTCTAATACCTTCAGATGTGGATGTCTGAGTCTGGAAAGATCTATCCAGTAGGGTAAAATATCTCCAAATGATTTTAAAAAAATCATCATCATCATCATCTTGCGCAATTATAAAAAATATGCCATACATTTAACCATGTGCAACAAGACCAAGTGTTACAATTTTACAGTGAATGTGGAGTATATACGCAGGGCAAAGTGACTGTTTGGAATTTCTTTGCTGTCTGGGAAACTTGCTTTCACAGATTCAGTTATGAATTCTGCATCATCCCAAGAAATACTTGATGATAACCTGAGCCCATCTTTACAAACATTGATCGAGAAGTGGATCTTTCAGCATGGAAATTCACCATGTCACCATTCAATTCACCATTCACCATCATTCACCATGTGTTAATAGATCTCCCTGCATTCAACCATACTTGTTATTAATCTCTGGCTTTCTTCCACAGCATGTGTTTTATCCTGTCTTCCTTCTCTCACTCCAACCGGTCGCAGCAGATGGCCGCCCCTCCCTGAGCCTGGTTCTGCCGGAGGTTTCCTCCTGTTAAAAGGGAGTTTTTCCTTCCCACTGTCACCAAAGTGCTTGCTCATAGGGGGTCATATGATTATTGGGTTTTTCACTGTATGTATTATTGTAGGGTCTACCTTACAATGTAAAGCGCCTTGAGGCGACTTTTGTTGTGATTTGGCGCTATATAAATAAAATTGAATTGAATTGAATTGAATTGAATTGAATTGAATTAAATTAAATGTACCTGCCACTGGTCAATTACATAACCACGTGGAGGCAGGGACCTCACAGCACAAGCATACTCCCAACCTATTATTTATTAATCAAGTGGACATAACATATTTTTTCACCCCCCCAAAAATGCAAGTTCAAAGCACCATAATGGTAGTCCAGTATCACACAGAACTGTCACATGATATTAAACAGAAGCTGTCAACTGAGCTCAGTAGACTGGGCAATCATAATGAAGTGGTTCATTAAATTTGTAGACTCAAGCTGCTCTTCATATTTGTGGCCACCAGATGTCACCAAACACACGATAAAACCCTCAAGCAGACAAACAGAATGGCACAACAAGAAATTGAGGATAACTGGGCTTAAATACACACAGGAGGTGATTGGGGGAGAGAACACAGCCAGGGAAAACAAGACACAGGCGAACAGAATCTAATGAAGTAAGGGGAAGCAAACCTGAACACAAAACACAAGACTATCAAAATAAGACAGGAAGTAACTAACACCAAACAGAGACAGACAGTTGACAGCAAAAAAGAGAACACAAGGGAGGCATGATACCTGAAATAAAACATAACTATGAACACAACCAAATAACTACAACTAAAAATAGGTAGAGAATGCAAACATAAAGAAACCAACCCAGAAATGTTTCACAACTCAAGACAGCAAAAACTACAAGAACATCTAAGAGCTAATTCTTAGTTCTTCTTAGAAGAAGTGTTTTTCTACTCTGAGCACTCAAAGCGCTTTACACAACTTGTACATTCACCCATTTACACAAGCACTGTTTCCTACGCTGTTTCTAAGTGCTTCCTAGCTAACATTCACATGCATTCATACTCCAGGCATCAGAGAGCAACATGGGGTTAGTATCTTGCCCAAGGATATTTGGCATGCAGACTGGATGAGATGGAGAATTTCTATCTTCATCTATCCATGAAGCCAGATAACACAATTAGTGAAACTTCAGAATGACCTTAAAGACATAAAGACATGGATGACCTCTAATTTCCTGCTTCTAAATTCAGATAATTCAGTTTGTCTTCATCAGATTCAGAGATGGCTAGGATGACCGTGGTCTCTGATGGGCTTCTTCACTCTGGAGAGGTATCAGGAGCTGGCAATGTCATTGACAGAAGAAGAACATTCTAAGTGCTCAGAGCCATATGGAGGGCAATGGAAATAACAACATCAATAGACCTGTTTGCTCTGTATGCAAATTGATGGTTGATGATTGATTCCTACTAAAATTAAGAGGAAGGTAGATTTTGATGTGTTGTGATCAAACCTGTCAAAGCAGTTTGCAATCACTGGTGATTGCAAACTGCAATGGGCCTGTAGTCACTCGCTGATGTGTGAGACTTTTTGGATGAGGATTGCAGCAGTTAGCTTGAGGCAGAGTGAGACTGTGGTGGGTGTCAGGAAGAGGTTTTTCGTGAGTCTGATGAAAGCTGGTCGGCAGAGGCTTTGAGTATTTTCCAATTTTCTTTATCCATTAACACTGCCAAACAGTGAGCTGGAGCTTTAAATTATAGCGGACCTACAAGGAGATCTACTATACTGGCTAAAAGCACCACTTAGACCCTACAACTGCACAAATGAAAAATGATCTTACATTTCTCCAGTGGTCCTCCTAGGGCTCTGGATGTCTGGGGCCTGGATCTCCTCCGTGTCTGCTTCATGCCTTGGGGGGCGGGGCTATGGCTCCTCACACCCTCTGACAGATCGTTACATGGAGAAGCCTTTTGCATACAAACGCGCTCATCCACACAGGTTTGCACACAGGTGTACACATGGGTGTTCAGAGATGCAAACTACACCTTTCTTGGCTGCTGTCCTGGAGCACGTTGTGCGCTGTCAGTCCTGCATGCTGCACAGTAACATTCAATACTTAGTATCTACTATTAATCTAGGTTATTGCTGTGGTCCCCATATTGTGTTGCTCTGTGTTGCTTTTGCTTGTTTTCTTTTGCTTGTTTTTTTTTTCTTTGTTTTTCTCAACAGGTGATCCAGTGGATTTTCAAGGTCAATCAAATGGATCAATACAGCAAAGCCTTGATGGTCCATTTGGTAAAAAAAAAAATCCGTTGGGCGTCTTTCTTGGCCTTCAGACAATAATTCTGATAGTTAAAGATCCAAATGGGACAGGCAAAAGAAAAGAAAAGAAGATCTTACACAAAAGTAAATCCTAAAGTAAACTACATGTGAAATGATGAATGGGATCAAATTAATGACATACCTAAGAACATATCTTAGTGATATCTATCGCTCAACTTTGTGCAGCACTTAAAACAAAAACAGAACAAGAGCCTAAAGATTAGTTTATACGTTTATTTTTAGCACTGACAATGGGACAGTGATACTTTTTTTTCACAGTTAAAATAAAAATAATCTTTGATGTTTTGTTGAACTTTCCAGCAGCCATGACCATTTTGGTAATAGGAAGCCACGCCAACGTATGAGTTCAAGCATTTCTAATAAACACAGTATGTTGTAAACAGCAACTGAAGCAAAGGAGAATGCCCCCCCTCATCCCCCCCGTCATTCCCTAATTGTAGTGAATAAGACTGTTGAATAACACAGCATCAAAGTTTAGTATGCACGTTATCTAATTATCTACGTTCCATTTGACCAAAGTGATTAAGTAATAATAATTTCCTTTCGCTTGTTTAGACTGGAAGACAAAGACACAGGACAGGATTACACAAACACATAAGTAAAATAAAATTTTTAAATGCATCTCCTTAGAAACAACTGAGGAAGAAAAAACAACAGAAAATATACATTTATTGCAAAATAACATATAACAACAGGGCAAATGTATCACAGTGAAGATAATAGTTACCTTTAGGAGTCAAGCCAAGTATTAAAAGCACGACCATGAACAACTTTTAAAATAAAGGCTCTTAAAATGCCTTAAAAACACCCACAACATGAAGTCAAGTACAAACCCTATACATCGAGAAAAGAGTAGACTGTCATGTTGGTATAAAATCAATATTAACATTTTTTCACAGGAGAAATATTGATGCTTATTCCAATCACATACAAATCTCACCTTTTATTTGTCACAAAGTTTGCCATCTGGTACAAGGCAGCTGAAATCTAACTTAGACAACTGCCATTTTACCTCAAAGTATAATTTACACATTAAAGACACATATTTTCCATATTTCAGGAAACTCTCCCAGTCTCTCTTCACAAACAGCATATTAGCAAATAGTCCTGGGCTGTCCCCATTGCCATCTCTTTGCTACTCATACAACTTCTTTCTATATCAACAGTTTTGCTTGTATTCTTAAAAAAAAAAATCATGTTTCATAACCCACTGCCTACCACAAACCTCGACCATGGAAATACACAGACGTTTATTCCTAATAAGCAAGTGTTCAAGCTTAAAATAGCCCTGTACTAAAAAAGCAGGAGGGCCTGTTGCTATATTGAGAAGATGACATACTATACATTAATCAGCCTGTCAGATGCTCCAACACTGCATGGTACTCTTGAGAAAGGATATGACATCTAAGAAAGTTATTGGGATAATGTTACAGTCTGTAGCAAGAACCATGAAGGAAATAGTAGAATTTTTCGTGCACTGTTAGTTAGTTTAAAAGGCTAAATGTTTTTTTTACCAGGTAAAATCTGAATCAGAGTCTGGTGGTCTACAGCCTTATATCCAAACAGGACTCTATGCAAACAGAATGTCGAGGGATTTAGCACTCTGTAAGAAACTATTAGGGCAAATAGTTTCAGAATTACTGTATTGTGCAAAAGTCTTGAGTCCCCACTCTTATTTTTAAATATTTTGCTTCCAAATGAGCAAGAGGTCGTTTCCAAGGTCGGAATGACCAATAAACTTCCAAAGGCAACAGATTTGACAAGAATGAAATTATAATTTGACCTAAAATCTATCTACATCAGATGAACAGTATCTGAAAAGCATGTCCTCAATAGAAACTATGTAGCCAAGACAAAGCCAAACTGTCAATCACATAGGACTATCTGCTGATGTTTTCATTTTTGTCATATGTGCTCAATAAACGAAGGTTAATTGAAAATATTTTCTTCATTTTGGCAATTAACAATGTCTTGTTAAAAATTATTTTATATATTTTATTGTGGATTTTTGTGACATATAGCCATATACCACTCAGACATCATCAAGTTAAGTTTTTGTTTTTTAAACACAACTTTACAGGAGAGCAAGATTTTTTTATCTCCATATTTTAAATAGCCAATACTCAGGCTGTTTTTAATGTATTTGTCCCAAATTACAGATTCGGATTAATTCTGACGGTAAGAAACACCAGTAAAAAGTCGTTTTTTTGAGCTATACATCATCAAATACTGCTTCAAATTTCAATGTGCAGAAAAAAAAGGGACTGAAAATTGCATGAGGGACCTTTGACATAAATATCTTGGCAAGTATTTGATATATGAAGATAAAATTTCATGTCAATCTTTATGTTCAGATTTTGTACTATAAAAATGTTATGCAAATCAGAGACCATTAGAGCAGAAGGCCTGTGTTGATTTCAGATGTTATTACTCAGTGGCTCAATTTTAGCACGGCAATGACTCAGAACATATGGCTCGGTCTCTCCAGAGCTGTGCATGGCCACCTCGACAGAGATCAGAAAAAAGTCAGCCAACATCCAAAGAAGAGTTTTAAATATCCTTTGACAAACCCGAAGAACCATTTCTGATGACTACTTTAAAAAAATATTACCAGACAGCTTCTTGAAGAGTTCAAGCTGTGTTGGTCCTACCAAATATTGACTTTAAAGCTTGATATAACTGAAAACTCTATTTTTGCCTTATCGACTGCATTTTCATATGTATTATATGGGTTCAAATTGTGGTCATAAATATTTTGTACTTGTAAATCAGTTTTGTACTACCTCTGCCGCCCTGTGGCCGGGGAGCCATCCGGTCAAGCCTACTGAGCCATCCAGATAGGTGGCAGCATATGCAGCATGCGGACACAGCACTTGGTCCATGAGATGTTAGAAATTGGCTGGGGCTCCAAACAAGCCGAACGGAAGTGTGACAAAATGGTACAAACTCGTCAAGGAGCTCATCGACCCAGGGCATGGGATAAGTGACACCTCACTCACCTTGCGATAGTCAGCACAGAGAACCATGTAGATCTTTCTTCACCACAAGAACTATGGGGCTACACACAGCGCTGTAAGACTTTTCTAATACGCCCACATGTTTAGTACCTTAGCCAATACTTTCTGAACAATTCATCTTTTATGTTCAGGTAACCTGTAGGGCCATGAATGTCAGGACCCATTTATAAATGGCGCTCTATCAGAGGGCTACAGCTGGGCATCGGGGAGAACACATCTGCAAAACGCTGTTGCAACGCAGCAACATCCGCTCTCTGGGCCTGTGTGTGATGGTCATCACAATGGAGGCAGGAACTCATTTCTCTCACCAGGCTCACCAGAGAAGTGGGTTTGGCCTCTCTCCATGCTTAGAGAAGGTTAAGGTGATATATCTGTGTGGCTCCTCTCCTGTCCGACTGCGCCACTTCATAGTCAACACCTACTGCCCATTCAGTGTGTGACCATGAAGGGTCCTTAGCACTTGGTCAGTAACTTTGAGATGGATGGAGGGAGTAATACAAGCACTTTGTTTCCCAGTACAAATTGCCTGAGTCTAGAACCTCTGGTGTACAGGCAGTGAGAGCGCACAGAGCACATTTTCTCGTGATAACCTCCCCAATGTGTGTAGCTTTGCTCTTAGGTTCAGAACGTACTGAATTTCCTTCTCAGCTGGGCTTGGACCTTCCTCCCAGTTTTCTTTAATCAGGCTTCCTGCCGAACAGCAGATTAAAGGGAGAAAATCCTGTAGAGGCCTGGGGCACCTCCTGCACTGCAAACAGCAAAGGTGATCCCAATAGCATTGATCCTCGTGAGTGAACCTATGAATCCTGGACTTTAAAGTCTTATTCAGCCGCTCCACCAGCCAGTCCACACGAGACCCCCTTTGGCCCCTTTTCCATAAAAGTGGGCATTAGGAAAATAAAAAATAAATAAAAAACTTTTTTTTTTTCTTTCTTAGTTATAATTAAGAGTATGATCTGGAAAATCCACAATTAATAAG
This sequence comes from Benitochromis conjunctus, assembly GCA_015052645.1. Classification (NCBI taxonomy): domain Eukaryota; kingdom Metazoa; phylum Chordata; class Actinopteri; order Cichliformes; family Cichlidae; genus Benitochromis; species Benitochromis conjunctus. The sequence continues at coordinate 9,541 of VOQK01032298.1, forward strand.
ACTTTATATTTTATATATAAATATATATGAAGACTTGTTTGCAAGTCTGACATGTTTGCATGCGCACGTATGCGTGTACCATTTTGTCTGAAACAATTCAATGGGTCAAAAAGTGTTGAGCAAATTTTGATAAAACTTTGTAGGGGTGTAGGGTGGGGTCACGTCAACATTTGGGGTATATCCATCCAGGTCAACTTAATGATTTATTGGTTGAGAATTGACAAAAAACTTATAACTTAGAAACCACGATGTGGAAGAGTGCATTGCCAAAAAGTACCAGGAGTAGGCAGCTTTAAAATATTTTGTCATATTTGACCTGTGACTTCTTCTTCAAGGTCAATAGATTAGTAATAACTATCAAGTGAACCAAACATTTAAACTCATTTGACAATAAAATGAATGGTGCATGTTTTATGTCCTCATAAATAAAAAAAATAATTATACTCAAAGTTCTGTCATTTATATTAACATAGATTTCAACAAGGCAAAAAAAAAGAAGAAAAAAAGCCTGCAATCTGCACTCTTTTTACTGCACTATACACTTTGGTGCAGTAGGTTTAAAAAGAACAAAGAAAAATGAATACAAAATACAATAATATTCATGTAAAAGTAAATATTGTCCAAAGAGTGAGCTGCTTTGAGGAAGTTTGCAGTATCAAGTGTATTGGCACCCCACTGGAAGACGGATTCATTTGTCAACTCAAAAATTTACATTCATTATACACAGACTGGTGTTCAGCCATCATAACAATCAAAACTATAAGCATATTAAGCAATATACCAGTTTTAAACAAAATAATGTGGACAGTGGGGTTATAAATGAAAATATAGTTTATAGTCAAGTTTTAATAAAGTAGAAAAGCAGGCACTGAGACAGAATCATATCCAAATGGATGTGAACAGATCAATAAGCAGAGCGATAGAAATAGAGCCACTCTCCTAGGAGTTGGCACAGCTTGGTGCTTCACATTCCTGCCCAGGCCATTCTTACCCACCACCATGTCACTCGGTAAAACGGTAAGGCAGCTGCTAGCGCCCATCAGCTCAAAGTGCATCTCTGAACTTATCCAACACCTGCTCATCCTCTCACACACGAACTGCTGAAGCACACACATATGTGATCTGTGCTTAGATATGCACAAGCCATATCAAAACAGTTTTATGAGAATTTATATGTGAGACAAAAGCTGAGTTGTTCTTGCTGAACTGAAGTAAAAATGGTTTATCACTCTGTGTAACACAGAGTGGGTATCAGTGCAAAGTCATTTTCTAAACAATGTATGCTTGGTGCAAATGACATGATGGCATGAATTAGCTGAGCAGAAGAGTAACACAACAATAATGAATACATAACTACTGGATGCTGAATGTCCTCGCTATTGTTCATTGATCATATACAAAACAAATTCCTTACATCTCAGCTGGACGAGGCATAAACTTTTTATTGCAGCATTTCAAAATGTGAAAATTTGCTTAGCAGTTGGATTGAGTGACAAATGGGCACATTCTCCAGGCCTAGGCTAGGCCCTAACACTCAGATCCACTCTACTCCCTTTGGCTTATCTTGTTGAGGGTAAAGGCCCGATTTCCAGCTAGCTACTGCCAGCTTCAGCTTTCACTGCACTCTGAAGTCACACATCATCAACAGTCCAATCAGGCTGGATTTGAGCACCAAAGACTTTCATACAGTCCATGCAGGGGGTGGTGATGGTTTCATCTTTCTCCCTTGCCACGCCCCTCCATGTGATTTTATCCTCTCCTCCACCCGGCTATTTTCAGGCCTCCATTCTGTCCGTGTCTGCTGTTCTGTCTGGTGTCAGTTTTTAAAAAGCCCCCTCTGACTAGCCTGGATGGATCCACTGCAAGGTCACAAAAGTTGCTGTTATTAGAGTAATGCCATTCAGGGAGTCCGGACACTACTGCAGTGAACGGGTGATGAAGTAATCCAGTTTTATATATAATGGATGTGAACAGCTCAACAAACAGACTCACTCTCCTAGGACCAGGAAAAAAATTATTATACACGTATATACATATGTATATATACACACAAGTGTATACACACACACACACACACACACACACACACACACACACACACACACACACACACACACACACACACACACACACACACACACATAATGCTATCATCATTTACAAATCAGGAATAAGATCTGACTTTCTTCTAAACAGTTATGAGTTTTTGAATTCAGGTAAATGCACACACCTAAGAAGGTTTTGTTAAACCTGCACTTCAAACAAAGTTTTTATTGTTAGTCTATTTCACTATTGATGGTACTGACTTCTGGTTCACCATTCCTGTGAAAAAAAAACTTGGATGTTTCTCTATGTTAGTCTTTTCTTTCTTCTATTTCCCTTCATCCCAGCTGGTATGAGTCTAGTATTGCCTGAGGTTTACTTCTGTTAATAGGAAGGTTTCCCTCATTGTTGCCAAGTTCTTGCTCAATATGGATTGTTGGAAGGTTCGAATTCTGTATCTAAATTTTGTGTGCTCTTTGCTGTACAGTATAACATGTCTCATGGGATTATTGCTATTATTTTGGTGCTAAAATGAATTGGACTGCTGTTAGAACAGCAGAGTTTATGCACTTTTCCAGAATATAACCTCACCAGCTTAGACACACTGTGCCTCATTTTCTTCGACAAGATGCCTTTCAGTCAATGGCGACCTGTAGCTAGTGTTTGTAAGAGGTTTAGATCTCATTGTTGACAGAAAAGCAATTGGCAAATAAATTCATAGCCTGTAGGTTAGTGAGACACTAGATGGTGACACTGCATTCTTAGTGAAGTAGGGTTTTTCCACACCCAAGATGCTTCTTACTCAAATAGGGAAAAGTACATCTCAAATGCGCATGGTGTTTTGTTATTTTTGTGCACACCATCAAAAAGGCAGTCTGTAGCAGATTAAAGATGGTAATGGCCATTTTTGTTCTGTGCAACAGCACTTTGTTGACTTACCATGGCTCACCAATACTGAAGGATACTGCAGTGTTAAGATCAAAGAAAGAAAGAACAGCCTGAACTGCCTGTGCTTCAGCTTTGATTTGCTCTTTTTTAGCACTAGAGTTTGTGTTTTTCCCCACATTGTAATTAGTGAATCTTACATAGCTTATCATAGTGTAGGACATTCTGTTCAGTATGCACACAGGCTCTCAATATGACGGTATTGATGTGTGTTTGGGAGAAGTCAGACCTGTTCAGTCCAGTATGAATTGTGTCTGTGTGTGTGACTGCCTCGAAATTATATTTTCAGTCATACTAAAATAGCCATTAAAAACGTGAAAAACTTCTGATAAGCACATTTTCATTGCTCATTAAGAAAAAAGTTTATCTATAGAATGTCAACTTCTCTACAGATAAGAAGATAAGGAGATGGATTGTAAGGAGATAGCCCTTTTTTTTCACTTTTTACATGTGGGGGTGTGGCAGCAATCTTCCACTCCAGCTTATTAATCATCCAAAGAAGCAGACAGCATTTCACTTCTTTTGAAAGCCTGATGCAACGCTCCCTAATGCCGAAATTATATTGATTGATTCAGTCCACCCTGACTGAAAGACTCAAAAACCAGTTGAGTATTCACTTAAGTATTCACCAAAACCCTCTTTTGTCTGGTCATTTCATACAATT
>VOQK01032307.1:10193-21539 GCA_015052645.1 Benitochromis conjunctus
CAAAAAACAAAAAACTAAACACAAAAAACTAAACACAAAAAACTAAACAACAACAACAGCAAAAAAAAATCAGCAAACCCCTGACACAGGACCTGAGAGATGCATCTAACTCTTCAGTTGATCCATCTGCTGTTGACTGAAGCCTCATCAGAAATGGTCTCAATGGAGGGTGGCTGTCAACAAGCTACTCATAAGGAATGGGAACAGAAAAGGCTGAGGTGTGCCAAATCACACAAGAACTGGACTGAAAAGGAAGAGAGCCAAAAGAAATGGAATTGAGAAGTGTTTTGGGGGTGCATCCTATATGTTTATTTGCATATTTTGCACTTTGTTAATAAAACAAATAAAACCCTGCACCTGTTTCTCATTTTACAAGCAAAATATGAAGAAATCAAGAGTGGCTCAAGACTTTTGCACAACACTGCACACTGCAAATAAGATAAGTAATACATATGCATACAGATATGTGCAGGTCTAAACATACAATATCTATCTATAGGTAACCTAAGAGAAGACATTTACTCCGTGACACACTGCTGTACACTCATGACCACGGTGACCAGGTGTCCCACTGGGACCGTACAGCAATTTCATCTCTTGTCCCACCATCCCACATATGGAGCCAGTGTCCCACATTTTCATTGGCTGTGGCTTACAAAATTAAAGACATGCCTCACAATAAACTTGTGGCTCCAAAGAGATGCGCTGGTGTATGGATGCATCCCCACTGAAACCCAAAAATGAGTAGCTGACAGAACAGCAGCTAATTTAACACCCACTGCAAGAGTAAAAGGAAATAAAATACGTGCACAAAGACTTCCATAAGCCCATAGAAACAAACATGAGCTTCGATTTGTGCTTCTAAGCAGCTGGGAAAAATGAATTCAAATAAATACATGCTCGCCTTTTCATAATGTGTTTTTTCTTTTCTTTCTTAAATTGGAAACATCATCATTTCAGGCTACTTTTTAGTAATGTGCCCAACACAGGCCCACATGTAAATACTCTTTGCTCCGCATTTAGGTAATGGCATCTGTTCATCCTATTCATGATGTAACGCATGAAGAAGTCATCAAAACTTCTCTGCAGTGTCTCATGTGACACATGATTAACAATAATTGCATAGGTGTCATATCATCCGCTGGCAAACTTATATAAAGTGTCTAGAGTCTCCCTGAAATACCAGACAAGAATTGACTGTATTGTAAATGTTAAAGGGATACTATTTGCCACTGAGAACTATTTAGATGTAATTGTAGCAGATCTTTTATTCTGTGAAAATCAGTATGCTAAAACTGTGCCCAAAATCCAGCCAAAAATTGTGAAAATCACCACTGTTGTTTGTGTAGTGTTAGAGTCACTTTGTCAGACAGGTTCTTAGGAGGAAACTAAAAAACATTCCCTAACGTCACATTTGCCCCTTTGCAAACTAAAAGAGCTGCTTTAATTTATGTCAAGTCATGACTTAATATTTCTGTGTTACAGAAGACAACGCTGTAAAAGTTTTAATATATGCTGGTGTCTGCCTCTGCTTTTTTATTCCTCCCTCTTTGTACATCATCGTAACAGTTCTTCTGCTGTAATAACTGTTAATTTATTTCAGCGAAACACTCACTACCAACGAGTAGCACTTATCTACAGAGAGTAACTGACTCTGCATAGCTTAGTGTGAGTTATAGAGGATAGGTTACCTGTTTAGTGCTTCTTTGGGAAGGGTCGTATGGTCGCACATGGGTCTAGAGTATTTGTTGTGGTGTCGGCATGTATGGCTGCCAATGGAACAAGGCCATTAGTGTGTATTAGTGATCTGACTGCTGATCATTTCAAGAGAGGTAACAGCATTTGGTGATATCCATGAGTTCTAGACTTCAGGCAGCCATTAACCGCAAAGGATTTCATCTAAATTGCATCCATATTTTCATTAAGAAGAAGAATTAAAATGATCTCAATTTGTCCACTTACGTTTGAATCTCTATAAATGCGGGCCCGTGTCTGTTATTCAACTTTTGTTATGCTCTAAGAAACAAGTTTAAAGCAGATAATCTGCCCTTTATTAATATCTTGACTGATTTCAAATCTTACTGTGATGGTGTGCAGAGACAGAATTATAAAAACTGTGTCTATGTCTCAACACTCGCCAATTCAACTGATATATTAGCCAATATTAGCTACTTGCCAATACATCAGTATCGTCATTAGGAATGGCCCCTAAACGATAACTTAAAATTAAAGAAGACATGGGAGAAACACCCTTCATAACCCATGTTGCAAGTGATATGACATTGCAGGGTTTGTCCACCAGAGGACGCTCTAAACCTTCCTTGTTGGCAACACACGTTACGTATTTGTAACACTGATCAAAGCAGAGTCGACCAGACCGTAAATGAAAAATCCATCACTTGTAAAAGATTTACTTTTGAACTCCATTGTGAATTATCTTAGTAAGGACTCTGATAGCAGTTGTTTGGGGAATCTGTATGTTTTGTTTGTCTGAAAAGGTAAAAAAAATACCTGGTGACAGATCATCTTTTTACATCATCAAATATCGGTATCAGCATCATCCTTAAAAAATCATCTGTCATTAAAACAGCTGCTAAAAAGCACCAATCTTAAAGTTTCTTGATTTTCCATTCATACAGATTATATTTGTTGGAATTTGTGTTCACATGCATGTCAGCAGTCTATAGATATAGATAGGAGATATATGCAGCCTGTGCAACATCTTACTGTTGACAAACATTACTTGCACTGCAGTGACGTCTATGAATGTGTGATCTGCAAATATGTCAGTAACTGGAAAGCCACATTATTTAATTACACATAACACCACATAATTTTGTGATCTTTCTGTTTGGAAGTGTCTTTTGCAAAGCCGTCGGGCCTGCGTGTATTTGAATGATGGATTTCTCTTCACAGTTGTTTGTTTTATGTGTCTCTTCACTCTAAGTAGACTAAATGGTGTCCACTGATAACTGTGGTGACGTACAAAACATTAACCACCAGAGAAATTGGATTAGCTGGCTCATGAATGATCCTTCATGCTGATGGTTCTGTAGATTCATGGGTCTGATGTCCTTTGTTACTGTAACACAATCCAGAGTAATACCAATATATTTTTCCAGCAAGCGTTGTCATCTTTTGGACCATTAGGGTTTTTTTTCTCCTTCTTTTTCTAAAGTAATCATTGCCTTGCAGGGACATAACTGGCAGACAAGACATATTTATTCCGCCCCCTTAATTTTCCATCATGTTTACATCTCTCCCTGGACCACAGGGTTCTTATGCACCAGTGTTGTAGACTTCTCATGTTGTCTGTATTTTTTGTAGCAGTTTAAAGTAAAAAACAAACAAACAAACAAAAAATACAAACAGAAACACCCACACAGTATATTCTAAATTAATCTTTTCAAATTGTAATTCTTACAGTACCTCTGTGGATCTTTCTTGCAATGTTGTAAAACTCTTATCTGTCCTTTTTGGGTTATTTTAATTGCTTACAGCAGCATTCTCAGCATTAACAACCATGGCACAATTTTGTCCTTAAGCCCAGCTTCTTCAGCAGAAGTTGCCTTGCATTACCCTAGTGCAGATTCCCTGAAAGCTGAAGTGCACTGTTGATCCAGAATAATACAGCTTTAACTAAATTTCCCTAAGAGCAAGCAATTTCTATGCTTCCTTGTTTTAGTCTTGCTATTATACAACAAGTAAGCAATCACACCCTCTCATACGTTGCTGGAAACAAGAGTGTTTCAATAACATCACTCGCACGCTTTGCTGGGAAAACGTAGACTATTCAAACAGCACAGGACAGGATGCTCTGTGCTCTCTGGAGATGTTTTTGGATGATTTCTTAAGTTGAATCTGGAGGTTTTGCCACAAATGCAGTCCTGGTGCTTCAGGAGTTCTGTTGTTTTGTAATTGTAGTTGTTCCTGAACAGATTCCAGTTTTCCTATTTTACTTTTGCAAAACGAAGCAAAGAATAATCCTTTCCCACTTAAACATTTGATGTTATTTCTGCACTGAAATGCTAATCTATTATTGCGTAGTGACGCTACAGTAGATTTACATTGACTGTTTTAGAGCCAATTAAACTCTTCTGACCACCTTTAACTGCTGCAAGAGCTCAAAATGATCCATTTAAAGTTAAAGACAGAGTTCTTTGCTTCCCCTGTTGCAACTGTAAAGGTCAGTGAAATATCCAGAGTCCTGGAGCTGATGTGATATTATGTAACCCCCCTCATCCCCCTCCCTGTTTTTATTCCAAATTTCACAGAGTAAGAAAGGCCAACCTTGTCTTTGGAAAGAGATACAAGAATGGTGTCTTTCAGCTCAGACTAGATATTGAAAAAGAAAAAGTCTTGTGATGGGTGAGGGAATAAAAATGGATCCCTTGTTGAAATAGAAATGACACCATACAGGTTTTAGGTTGTTTTTCCATGTATTGAATACCACCTTTGTTCATGTCAGCAGCATTTAGGTTCATGTAAAAGTCTACGCAGTGCCACACACTTTTACAGACATTTTGTGCCGTTAATCATGACTTAAAGAGACGTTACTCGCTGGTCAACTTGTTTGTTAGATCGATTTAGTCCCCCAGTCACACAGGTCTACAGACTGGTTACCGACTGCCTAGCAACCACTGGTAGACTACAGCAATTAGAAGGTTTTTGGTGCTGTAGCCGCTTTATGACCAGTTTCACCCAGCAAGCAACCTCTTACCACCAGTAGGGAAGTACACATTTCTCCCAAGTGACCCTAGTGGTTGCCACTGGGTCGTGCACAAGTTTCTAGCCCTGCATGACCAAATCCATCAGTAGCAGTGGTCAAAGCAAAGCATGGCTATGGTTTAACAAACATTGTAGATTATAGTACACACTATATAGCAGCAGAATGTTTGCGTTACCTTAGCCAGAAAACGATGAAAAACAAAGTTAATTCTGCGAATAAGCTGGAAAGATGCTCTATTTTTTTCTGTTGTTGGTTGTTTTGCTATTGTTGTTCTCCCTGTCAGGCAACTTGCAGTATATTGCGCTGCAGCTAAGTGGGTGAGTTGTAAACTTGGTAAGCTGTTTATTTTATTTTATTTTCCCAAACTGTTTTGCTGCTGTTGCTACACAAATAATTAAAACATCTGAGCGTATTCTTATAAAAAGTCAGTCTCAAAACTTTGAGTGAGACAATCACTGCTTCAACTAACTGCCAGCAAATGTGCTCATTTAAACCAGGAAACTTGGACATTATTACAAATTAAAAAATTAAAATAGCCTCAGTTGTGCTGCTGCAAAAATGAAATGCCTTGCCTGTTTGCTTACAGTACATAGCAGCAGAATCTGAAAGGACAGGAAGAGAAACTAAACAGAGAAAATAAAAAATTCTTAGGTGGATGTCCCAAAGATTTTTTTTTTCTAAGAGGTTGAATGACAGGATGCCAGCTATTGAAAGACTGAAAGAAAAGTACTGTGAAGTCTGACTGGAAGAAAAAAACACAAGGCAAAGTTGAAAAAAGACCTACTTGTCATTGATAATGACAGATGCATCTTTTTGTGCTGTCATCGCCAGTGTAGTGACATACTTTCTCTAAAAAAACTGAAAGAAAGGAGATAAGGCTCCAGTTATAGATGCAAGTAGAGAAACAGAGAAATTATATTAAGGTAAAATGTTTGCCGCACTGTCACAATAACCCTGATCTGCCAGCTGATATCATGGATTAATAATTCTTTTAGCAATATATTTAATACGCTCAAACTCTGCCTGAGTGGCTGTAGAGTCCAAAGGTATCACATTCACAAGAAAAGAAAATGTTGTACTTTGTTATGCTAGCATGATCACATGTGTGTGGCACATATGGAGGGCAGAGTGTTACCATATTTGGAGAACGAGACAAGACATTGGCATTCTAAGTTATTTACTAAGGCTACTGAGCTTGTTTAACATGCTGCATTCACACAGTGCAGACGCAACGCACAGATATACTTACCTGCTAGTTTGTGCTGCAGTACAGACATCTTGGGCGTGCTGTACTACATGTAAGTAGTATTGTATAAAAAAATCAAAAAGGGACCAAAAGCCCAAACACAACGGAGGGTCAATATCAGTGACTGAAATAAATCCTAGCAGCAGTGCAGCCAGCTTAAAACCTATTCAAAACTTCCAATATGTGCAGAAAACCACCTGAAATATCGATTATTTTACATTTAGCCGAGTTTAATCGTCAGTGTTCTGCATCATATTCAAGAACAAAGAACAAGAGCAAAATCAGCAGCTGATTGCACATAAAAATGACTGAATCAACAAACAAAGGCGTGCATGCATGAAAGAGAGGAGCACTCTTCTGCTGTTCTTGCTGCCAGTTGGAAGGCAGACAGTTGTGCATCACTGCCAGCTTCATAGCCACAAACAATTGCCACCTACACAACAAACCATGCACATCTGTGCTCCATTTTGCAGATACCCAAAGTAGATTCTCTGCACTCAGGCATGTGTGCAAGCAACCCACTTATATAGTATACAGTGAAACTTTTAACTATTTAAGTGTGCTGTTTAAAAAAACAAACAGGCACCACAACTTGTGTTTCTTGGTTTCCTTTACATGCTGCACTGAGCTTTGCTGTCATCTGCAGTCGATGGCATTATCCACGGCTTCAAAGATGGCAGCAAGTGTAAAAGAAAGTTTGAGTTGTGCGCATCAGTACCATTGTGGATCATGACTGATTGGATGTAATACATGTGCCTTTGGGCTTTTGTTTGAAATTAACCTATAAAATGTCTGCTACAGCTCTGATGAGTTGGTAAAGAAAAAAACAACATTTGTTTCTTTGTTTTATTTTTTTGTAGTTAACCTGAGGATCTCACCGGGGATTAATTAGCTTTCAGCACCAACCTCAAGTAGCCATACCTGGAATGGTATATTTTGGCACTTTGTGTTGGCTTATGTTTTCAGCCTTGGAAGATTCTGCTTTATCGCAGTATAGGGCTCATAGTGCTAAAGGGGAGCCGCAGGTTATAAAGCAAAGAATTGCGAGAATGTTCATATTATATTTTTTGGCAGTTTGTCTGAGAGTTGTCGACATAATCACTAAAAACAAACTTATCAGCCCACACTGACACCAGAGAAACATTCCACAAAGTCCTCTTTTGGCTTTTCTAAAGTTGAGCACAGCAGATTCCACAGGATGTAATGACTTTTTTTCAGATGACTGCAGCTTCTGCCATAGGAATCCAAACAATGTTTTACATACCAGCACACATTAACTAAAAATGACATGACAACTGCCACCCAGAACAGATAGAAAAATCTTTTTCTGGTGCTTAACACAGGCAGATATTAAAGTGTGACCGAAAGCTGAATTACTGTATATAAAGATGCGGGTTTGCTTCAGTCAAGCATTCCCAGGACATTTATTCAGGAGCAACTGTAATTTTCAAGGAAGAAAAAAAAACCCAGGGCCAAAGCATCAAGTGAGTCTGCCTGTCTTACAAACTTAGACAGACCAACTTTATTGGGAGATGTATTAAAGGACACACTTCCACGAGTAAGACATTACCAGAGGTTGCCTCACGCCTTTGGAAACTTGCACTCGAGCTCTGTTTGAAGATACAAAAAGAGAATCCAAAACACTCAGCTTTTTCCCAACGTGTTGCTTAGTCAAAGAGAAGTTACACCACCCTCAGGCACCTTCAATCCTGGGTATGCAGGGTATCCCAAAAGATACTCTCACACCTGAGTCATTTATTATCATGGATATATAGTTCTCAAGATATCACTTCTGAGATTGTATCTTTGATCAGTGTCACCCCCAGGCGTGTCATTAATGAGGGGAGTCATCCTATTCATCAACTGAAGGGTTGAAGTGATAAATATCAAACGAGCCTCGCAGGAGGCTGTGCATCCTCTTTTACAAACTTAGGACAGAGCTTTATTCAGCTTCCCCGACTTAACTCGGGCTCTCTATAAAGCCCAAAGTACATATGCTGCAGCTTAAAGATTTGGTACCTAGAAGCATATCTCAACCTGACATACTTTCCTTTATCCATTATTAAAACACATAAATAAATGTACAGACAGAAAATCATTTATGATGAATGCACTGCAGTTAAGCTCTGTCACAGCTATGTACGTTTACCCTGCATAAGGGTGCACCATAGCCGAGTCCATAAAACCTGCTTTTTGAGCATGGATTCATCTATCTGTTTGACAAGTTGACGGGAACAAATGAATATATTTATGTGTGTAGGTTACTGGTACATACATACTTAAAACATATGCGATACTCAGTGAAAACGCTTGCAGATCTACTTTTTCAATAAAGTGCGTCTATAATGACAAAACGAATGTAGATGCATTTTTGGTGCCAAGATAAATTTAAATGAGACTTTCCAAAATATTGCATTTTTCAATGTATCCATTACATTTTGCAGTAAATTGAAACAAGCACAACTGATTGAATGTCTATGCAGTCTTGTGATAAACTAAGTGCACCCTTGTTGCTTTCATAGGAATTAAGAAGCTAAATAACAACCTGGTGCTGATAATCAAGTGCGCTTGATTTATCGATCATCAGCAAGTGTGAGCGCCTCGATAAAAGCAGGAGTTTTGGCAGTTGGATGGTCCGGAGCATTCTGGTGTTTCAGGACGTGAAGTGCTCAGAAGAGCTGCATCTCAGACTCTAGTTAAGGCCTCAGTTAACATGTTAAATGTTAAAGTTCATGACAGTACAGTTAAAAAAAGACTAAACAAGTATGGCTTGTTTGAAAGGGACGCCACAGAAAGCAGTCTGTCTCTCTGAAAAGAACATGACATCTCAAGCCTCAAGATTTTTGACACACATTTGGAGAAAAACCAGCACAAACGCCCGATACCACCTGTCAAGCACGGTGATGGAGAGCTGATGATTTGGGCTCGTTCTGTATACCAAAGTATTTTAGAGTCAAAGGTGAGGACATTTATCCAACAGCTAAAGCTTGGCTGAAACTGAGTCACGCAACAGGACAATGATCCCAAACACAGCAGCCAATTTACAACAGAATGACTGCAAAAGAAAAGAATCAAGTTCCTGCGATGATCCAAAGTCCAGACTTCAACTGTGGCAGTACCTTAAGAAGGCTGTGCATACACGAACACCTGCAAAGCTCAATGAACTTGACCAACTTTGTAAAAAAGAGTGGGCCAAAATACCTCTACAACGATGTGAGAAACTTATAAAGTCACACAGAAAACAATTGCTTCAAGTTATTGCTGCTAAAGGTGGTTCTGTAAGCTGTTGAATCACAGTCTCTCTCAGTATTTTACAAGACTGCAAAGAGTCCAGAGACAACTTTCTTTTTCACATGCCTGTACTTAAGTGGTTTTACTGTTTCAGACACTTGGCCTTGTGGTTTGTAACCTTTTCAGTACAAACCCATTTTGTGGGTAAACATATTTTAATGCCTCACCTTAGTTTTCTGGAACCTGATCTGATCACGCACTGGCACAGGCCTCTTGTCCTTACAGAGAGGAGAAACAATTCCTAGCTCTCTATCGCCTTTTGTGTGTCTTTGTAAAGACACATCCTTGTAAATTCCACCTACAAAAAAAAAACAAAGACTAAATAGTTTCGTGAGCTTTTGTGTGGTGGGATTTGCTATCAACAGTCTAAAAAGGATCAAATTTATGACCAAGTGCATGAGAAAATATAGTAGTTTGCTAAAATAAGCATTTGTTATAGGGAATTGTAATATTTTTAGTAAGCTAACAGGATTTTTGTTCGTGGTTCAGCCCTCCTGTGCATACTGCTGGGCTGATTGTTTCCAGACTGTGAGGCAAAAGATGCTGAAACATGGAAGTTTAAACGTTCTGCAGTAAAAATGGATAGCAGCAAAGCATCCCTGTTTAATAAACGCCGGTGGCCTTCAAGCAATCACCACATTTTCAAAACACAATCTTGTTGTGTGAAATTTCTGGAGTGCCTCCTTTCTCATGTGATTAAAGTTCTTGGTAGCTTCAAATCACATCATAAAATATACATATTATACACTGAAAAGTAAGATTTTCTCCACTTGTAGTCAACAAGTCCTGTGAAATATCAAACATTGTGCAAAACAAAACTTTTGCTCAAACAACCAGTTACTCATTTTGATGCTAGAATAATTATCTTTCCTCCAACACTCCATAAGTCGTCAGACCGTATTTACAAAAGGTTTCAGATCCCTAATTACCAAGCCTTAGGACATCATTAATCATTAGCTCAAAACAGTTTTTACTCCGCGAAAACAACCACCTGAAACTATTTTGAATTATGCATGATACATAGAAATGGCTCGCACTGCAATAATTTGAATAAATTATCAAGGTTTAAATGCATATCAGAGAAAATGAAGTGTTGTGTTAAGAATTAAGGAAAACACTTTTGCATTTGCATCATTGCATGTTATGTTGGCACATCTGCTTTATTTGATCCGTCAACTCTACCTGCTTTTTCGTATAGAGGCTCACTGTGGAGCCTGTCCCACGCTAAGAGAGGCTAACTAACTAAATAAAATAATTTAAACTGTACGAACAAGTATCATATTATTATAATACATGGTTTTGAGAACATTTACATTTCTGTTGTTTCTTACATAATCGGCTGGGTTTTTATGTCTGGCAGTCTCAACCAAGGCTTAATCAGAAAAAAGAATCTGCCTGTTTAGTCCAATTAATGCATGTCAGCAATAGATTGATGCTATTCTGACATGACCTTTCCCATGTTGAGTGAAAATGATTAAGGACAAGGCCTACTGTGATTTAACATTTGAGAAACCATGCAGTTTATTGATTGTGTCTTCACATCCAAAATCATTAGAGAGCAGACTTCTTAGAATATATTTGATTGTGTCTGATCACTTTATATTCTCAGGTCTGTATTGCTTTGCACAGAAGAGGACAGGAAATAATGGAATTGCTATTTTGTATGTGTTGTATGCCTCATAAGACTTACATATGTCTCATACAATTCATTTTGCCTAATTATTAATCAAGTATGAATGAAGAAGATAAGCCTACACTGGATGATAAAACAATACTTTATATGTGAAAGTTGTAACGCTAAGCTCCGTGCTGTTTCCTCAAACTATGGTTTAAGTGTTGTATTTTAATAGGAGCTAAACGCGCAGGATTCTCCTGACTTGGTTCAGCCGAGGACAAGGAGAACAAACTGTTGGCAGCGAAGGATCTGTGATATGATCATTGAAGTATGTTTTTGATTACTCAATAATACCTCCATGTGCAGATACTCTGAGCAGGAAGAAGAAGATACGACTCTTTGTAATACAGCACATTCTTAAGTGTTATAGACATGATAGGAGTCTTCGAAGAATGACAGCTATTG
>VOQK01032316.1:0-12543 GCA_015052645.1 Benitochromis conjunctus
AAAATGTTATTGTTTGGCTTTTTTCAGTGTTTTATTTATTCCTGAGTAAATCGGTTTGGCTGAGATTAAAGTTATAGTTTTCACACAGCTGAATAAACGTCAAACAGAAAACTGATTAAACAGAAGTGTGAGATGGTGGAGAATTTACTCCAATGTCTTGTTATATTTTAGAGAGCGAGGAGCAGACAGCTGAGTTTATTAAACTCCACCGAGACAGCTGGTGATGCAAATCTGAAGGCAAGACCGTCCCATTTCACAGCCTCGCACTTCCGGCCTTCGAAGGACCCGGCCCACGTAGACCACGAAGGCCCGGTCATTCAAAGGATCCAGCCCCTGAATTTGGACACACCCATTGTGTTTGCTGATGCAAGGCCTGCATGCACCTGCTTGACCATGGAGACCTTTGCAATGAAGCTCCTAGTGTAGCGCTTTTGTCCTGACGATAATGCCAGAGGATGTTAGGAACTCTGCCGTAACTGAATAAGCAGAGCGTTGATGATTTTTACACCTCAGTGCGTGGTGACCCCGCTCTGTAACTTTAGGTCGTCTGACACTGTGGTGAGTTGCTGTGTTTTGTAAACACTTGCACTTTGCAATAATAACTCTTACAGCAAATAGAGGAATATCTAACAGGGAAGACATTTCAAAAACTTGTTGCAACAGTATTGTCCTATTACACTAGCATTGATTGATCTCTTGAGAATGACACATTTGTTCACAAATGTTTGTAAAGGCATGCTGCACGGCTGGGTGCTTGACTTTATACACCTGTGGCAATGGCTCTGAAGAAAACTGAATTCAGAGATTAAGAGGTGTGACCCAATACTTTTGTCCATATGTGATCCTAAAGCAGTATGTGCATGCCGAATGTGAAGGAGGCTCTCATCAGTAACGAATTACTCATATGACGCATTTAAGGCAAACCAAAATACAACCAAGTGATTGCACTTTTAAAATCAAGGACTTTTTACATGGGGTTTGGCCCAGTTACAAAACACGACGATATGAAAGCTCACTGGTCGGCACCAAGTATGCACTGCACCGGAAGTAGCACAAATATAACGAAAACACAGATATTTACGTAACAGAAGGCGAAATACACAATAGTAGCACATACTGTACTCACTCAAAGACCTCCAGGGGCACGTTGATTTCATGAAGCTGCTGACGGCACTTCTCGATGTCCTGGAGCCCAGATATCATGAAATTTCTGCAGAGAGAATACATCTGGACACGTTAACACGGGGCTTCTTTGCGAAAACTTAGCAGTGGAAGCAGAGAAGTGAAACATGTCTCACAGTTTTTGGTTGAGTCCTGCCTGGCTGCTAGGCTGAAAGTCGCTCACGATGATTCCCAGCTGTCGAATATTCTCGATAAACTTCTCCAGGTGTTCTTCGAGGTTATCGAACTTTTCCGCCATTGTAATTAATCGTTACCAAACCACCAAAACGTCATATAAAATGCCTCCGCTTAAAATAATGTCTTTATTAGATAATCTCTGTTTACGGTTAGCTGCCGACACTACCGCAGCCTCAATGATGAAGTGCTTTACGGCCGTATTACAGCCAATCGCTGCAGCTATTGCTCCGTTACCTAGGTAACAACCAATGGCAGACTGTCGTTTAATGACGCTCAACGCGTCAAAGTGTCGCGCTACTAGCTTCTTTGTCGGGGAAAACCAGATGAATTGCTCTTAGTGGAGTTTAAACAGTTTTTGCACTACTACGTAAACACAACATTTACTCGGTGCATGTAGTGCTGTGTAATTTGTGATGTTTAACGTCCCCTGTTCATACTGTACCTGCTCAGTTCAGTTTATAGTCAAATTGCTGTAGATTTTCTCAAATATTCAGGTGTACTCTTGCTGTGTCATATCATTCTGGTACTGAAAGCAACAAAAAAGGTGCACCATGTTTTAAAACAACAGTGGATGACCCAAAGTACTTTGTATTCAGGCAAACATATCAAAATCCCAAGTATACAAAAATACTAAATAATAATAATAATAATAATGATAATCTATCTACATATAATATTAGGTTAGTATTCACAGCACAGGCTGGAAAAAGCAAGTTAGCTCTCAACTTTAATAACAGAGAACCATCTTTAGGAACAACAAACTCTTACAACATTTCCTGTTACTGCATAGGAGAGTTCCTCAATGATGAGAAGGACTCACTTTATCAATTTTTTGCACTCCATTCAACTGTAAAATATCCTGACACAGCAGTTAGCAGTGTTGCCTCACACCAAGGAGTCACCTGGTGCTTTTCTGTGTTGAGTTTTCTCTCCCTGTGAATGCATGTGTTTCCCTGGGCACTCCAGTTTGCATCCAAAAACACGCTTGTTGGGTTAACTGGTGATTCTAATTTGGCTGTAGGTGTGAATAGTTATCTGTGTCTTTGTGTTAGCCCCATAATAGGCATTTTAAAAAATGGCTGTTACTTCTTGCAGATCTTCCTGAGGTAGCAAAGCAGTTCAAACCATGATGCTACCTCCACCATGCTTCAGTGTGGTGATGGGGTTTTGGGGTTAGTGTTTTCTCATGCAAACAAAAGGCTGTGCATTTTTTTTTCCAAACATACAAAAACAAACTTTTGTCTCATCTGTCAACAGAATATTGTCACAGAAATTCTGTGATTAGAGGAGATTTTCCAGTAGCGGTCATTTAATGTCTTCACACTCCTCACAGTGATCCCAATAGGGGAACTAACAAAAAAGAGAGGAGGCCGAGCTGGGGGTAGTAGAATTAAAGAAGCTAAGATTTTCGTTGGGAGACTGAGATGGTTTGGTCATGTGCAGAGGAAGGAGAGTGGATATACTGGGCAACAGGAAAAGAGGAAGACCACAGAGGAGGCTCATGGATGCAGTGAAGAAGGACATGCAGAGGGGTGGTGTGATGCTAGGGATGAGGTGAGATGGAGCCACATGATCCTCTGTGGTGACCCCTAAAGGGAGCAGCCAAAAGAAGAAGACAGCGATCCCAGCACCATTAACACCATTAAAAACAGCTCTGTTCTGTTTCACTGTAATAGTCTTCAATTTCATTTTACACTTGCGGTTCTCAAAAAAAAAAAGCTTATCTCATCTTTCTAACTGGAACACCTGAGTTCAAGTTGCCTTTGGAGAAATCATTAGTACAGAGGTTCAGTCATTTTCCAGAATGATCTGTGACTGATCACTCGGGTCAGGCTGTGTTTGTCTAAAACTGTGACTTACATAAAGATCTGACCACATTCAACTAATCGATGCAGAATCTGTGGTCCCAAAGAACTTCATCTTCTTGACCTGGCCCCAAGAAGGCTCACTGTTTATCTAGATATTCCAAAAACAAACAAACAAACAAAGACAGCTAAAGAAAGCTGTTTAAAAACGCTCGTCTTCTCCAATTACCCTCACAAATAATGCTGAGCTACGCTTAGGACAACTTTTCCGACGCTGACTTAGCTGGGGACAAAAAGGCATCCATAAAGTGAAAGTGAAGGCCAGTGACGCAGGCGTTACACCATCCCGGCATCTTCCTTCTGCTTAACTCTTCTCTCAGAACACCAAGTTAGACAGAATAAACCAGGAAGTCATCGATTTTCCATCAAAATAGAAGCAATGTTGTGATACCAAATACGGCACATTGCATAACAGTGGCTAAATTTGGAATATAATAATAACAAATATTCATATTTAGTAACTTGAAGACTGTCCTCTAACCTGACTCTATGTTTTTGTAATGGACTCCCACCCCACACACACTTGCTTTTTAATTCGCCATGAAAAACAGATAACCTGGACTATAAGATTTTATTGATAAAGACAAAAAAACAAGGTAGCTCGTTTGATTTATTGTGTTGCACCTAGCAATTGTCAGCTGGAACAGTGCCTTTCCCCCTTTATATGTGATCACACATTGCTTCACGCGGGGCTTTTATTTTGAAATGTAACGTCGTCGGTGCAGAGCAGACCGGCTGAAGAAGGATTACCGGGGGCTGGCTCGTCCTCGGCTGCATTAAAGCCGAAGCTACCGCAGCTGCACACACACACATACATCAAAGGCTCTCCTTCTCCTCCTCGCTGCAGCTCTCGCAGACAGCGGATCAGCTGGATGGTATAACCCTGTCTCTTTTTTTGTATTTTTGTTTCTTCCCTTTTTAACACACACAGAGCGGGACATTAAACGGACATTTCAGCAGACCACGGTAAGAACAGGCTGGGTTTGTGTGTGTATGTGTAGCGTGTCGGGTTTGTCTGTGGGCACGAGAACGCACATAAAGGGAAATTCGTTTTATTATGCACAGTGCGGGACTTTAAGAGTGCCCAGGTTCTGCTTTATGGAGACCTGTATATGGTTGACATGGTAATTAGCCTGAGGGGTAACATTCCACAGTGTTTATACCAGCTAGTGTGTCCTTATTGCGAAAATATTACGACCACATATTTACTTATATATATATGTGTGTGTGTGCGTTTGTTGATCTTCCACAGTCTCTATTCCACATCATGTCCTGTGGGAATCTAGTGTGTCCATTACATCAGGCTATAGCAACCTTGAAATGCATTATGGCGTTTTTTTTCTCTCCCCCTGCTGTCTGCGCATCTTTGATTTTCCTCTTATAGCCTCTTGTTTTCGCCGTGATAATATGGATAGCATGAAGCGTTCTCTTAAAATATCCCACACGATCACCTCTGTGCTTCTGCGTAACGCATCGTCCTATCACCGAACAACTGCAGTCACAGACGTGATGTCCGTCCACTTGTGGGAAACATGACTGGATTCCTCTGGTCTGTGTGAGGAAAGCTGTTTTATTCGATTGTCCATCTGGGCTCGCATTCATTTGTTGTCTCTCTGTTTTTCTTTTCTTTTAGTCGAAGATGAAGCACTGAGGAGAGAACTGCACAGGCTACCCCCGGTTGTGTTCATCCTGAGGCTGCAGTGAACGGAGGAGGGGAGGATTGCGGTATAAGAAGGTTAATACTCGGCATCAGTAAAGGTCGTCTCTTTAAGCCGGGAACCCACTCGAAAGGGTGAATCTCGCCCCTGTGCGGGGGGATCGGCGGAGCAACGTGAGTGTGTAAAAAAAATTATGGCCACCCTACTGCGGAAGATCGGTCTGATCCGTCTGCACGACCGAGACACCGAGGACCCAAAGCACCACCAGGGCTCGTTAAAGGGGAGCAAAGGAAACCAGAAAAACAACACCAGCAAACACTGTCAGACCGCCAACGAGACCAACATCCTGAGCACTCCTGAGATTAAAGCGAGGAAGCTGGACCAGCACGGCAAGGACAAGCCGTCCGTCAAGGATAAGCAGGGCAAGGATGCGAAGGAGAAGCAGCAGACGGGAGGAGGTAGTGGTGGCGGTGGCGGTGGAGGAGGAGGCGTAGGAGGAGGCGGCAGTAAAGCTACTAGTGCCTCCTCGATACCACCGCTGCCGCCTCACCGGCAACACTGCACCCAGGTCCGGACGCGACGGCTGATGAAGGAGCTGCAGGAGATCAGGAGGTTAGGAGACAACTTCATCACGGTTGAGCTGGTGGAGGACAACCTGTACGACTGGAACGTCAAGCTGCACCAGGTGGACAAGGACTCGGCGCTGTGGCAGGACATGAAGGAGACCAGCACCGAGTTCATACTGCTCAACGTCACCTTTCCCGATAATTTCCCCTTCTCGCCGCCGTTCATGCGGGTCCTGACGCCCCGGTTGGAGAACGGCTACGTGCTGGACGGCGGGGCCATATGCATGGAGCTGTTGACCCCCCGCGGATGGTCCAGTGCCTACACGGTGGAGGCCGTCATGAGACAGTTTGCTGCCAGCCTCGTAAAAGGACAGGTGAGGGGAAGCAGGGGCTGCTGGGTGAGGGCCCTTGCTCGGAATATCATCAACCATCTGTAGCAGATTTATTACTATTACTCGTGCTGATATGTCGTGCGTAATTGTGGCACGTTTACGCACAGGTTCAGCAGCTTTTATCCTTAGAGCGAGTTTAAAAACTGTGCTTTGGTCCATTCTTTTATTTCTAATGCAAAACAGCCTCCACTCATGATTCTCGAGGCATGTTTGTCACAAAGATTAGCACAATTTTCCTTAAATTGAGTCGTGGAACTACACCACACCGAACTACAATATTCTATTTTAAAATAGTGTTCATTCTGTACATCCGGCCTATTTATAGCGTGTTCTGTCAGTGCATGGCTGTGATATCTTAGATCCTCACACCCCCTCCTCTCTGCTGTGAGAAAACCCCTGATTGTGAACATTATTCATCTTTATGTGACTTTACTGCGGCCATTTCACGCAGTGTCTCCTTTATGCATCAGCTCTCCTTCTGCAGTTGCGCCGTGCTCTCCCCTTTTCCTTTTCACCTCCGTGATAGCGCCCTTTGACAACAAAGACCCGCTCCCATGCGATGGAGAAGTCTCTTTGCATGCTCTGACGCGGTCTAACTCAACTCTGTAGTCCCGTTAGGCTTTTTCTAATCTATCGTTCGCGATGGTGGGCAGGAAGATACGTGGATGAACAAAACAGAGACGGCAGGTTGCCTGCCTAGTAGACCTGAGTGACTTAGAGTGTCTGGATTATGTAATCCTGTCAAATCTGTTTTTTCACATCCTCAGTGCACCGCAGCAGCAGCAGCAGCTCTGCAATTCCAGCGGAAATGGCTGCTTCTCTAAACGCATCTGCCTGCTCTAATCGTTCAGAGTACGAGTAGATATTCTGTTCTCCGCGCAGATAAGATTCGGTTTTTTCTTTAATGCGTTTCAGCCCTTTCATCGGTACACTCTGCCCCCGCCCCTCGCTGACTCGGGCTCTTTTGGAATCAGCAGCGGGACATTGCTGATGTATTAAACCTTATGTAAACTGTCACTGCATTGGCCTGCCCTAACCTTAGTGTCTTTTTTGACTTTGATGACATAACCAAGCGTCATTCCTGAGTCATTTGTGGTCATTTAGGATCTGTCATGAAGAGAGGTCATGTAAAAAAAAAAATAATTGTGGCGTGTGTGTGTGTACATCTTGATTTACTGCTTGATGAGAGGAGGTTACTGCTCTGCAGTGCCTCCTAATTATGGTGCAGTGTCTTCCTTCTCCGGTTTGCTAATGGAAACAATATTGATTAATTATTCCTGTGTGTGTGTGTGTGTGTGTGTGTGTGCGTGTGTGTGTGTGTGTGTGTGCGTGCGTGTGTGTGTGTGTGTGTGTGTGCGTGCGTGTGTGTGCGTAGCTCTTCTCCTCTTTTGTACATCTGTGTCTCCACAGGCACTCGCATGTACTGCGTCCTAGTTTTCCGAGAAGTGTAATAGTCTCTTACTCATGACAGACAGAACACACACACACACACACACACGCTTGTCTATAAATAACTAAATACACGGGATATATTTATTTGTCCTTGGCCACTGGTTCCCTGTGACAACAGTGATGAGGCCAGTTTAGAACCTTCTTCCCTATTTTTAGTGTGAGAGGATACACGAGTGACACGGTGCTGAGCTGAGAGTCAACAGAGATACATGCGTCTCCACCTGCAGACGTGAGAAAGCACACACCATCACCACAGCTGGGATGGGGGGAAATCAAGCTTAATGTAGGTGTTGTTGTAATGATATCCAATTTTTTAAATGATCTGTACAGCTGTATTGCTGCCTATGTATTAGAGTTCAGACAGTGTACCGATGGTACTGTAATCCGTTCTCTTGTAAGTTTTAACAGCAGACTTTTGTCTTTACTCTTAATTTGCAAGCAAATCTAAACAGTTCCACCAAATTTTCTCTTTCATTGTGCAAAATGTAAAAAAGAAGCGAGCGCAGCGCACACAAAAACAAAAAGAGAAATTTGACTTTGTTTTTTGTTTTTTAAATGTTGGCTCATTTTAAAGCAAGCGGTGAATTTTGAAAAAGTTGTGACAAGCGTGTGTGTTTACCATTGGGTTGCATCATGTCTTCTTTTAAAGCCGTGTAAGTGTTTGGCAACTGGGGAGAACAACTGCTGTGGTCTTGACAGTGAAACGTTTTTTTCCCGTTCTTGGTGAAAGTGAAGATTTCAGCTCCTCTGCAGTTCAGAGCCTCCTATTTTTTTGTTGTATAATAAGCCTTGTCCTTTCAGCTGCTCCTTTATTTCCCAAGTGGTCACTACAGCGGATGGATCTGCATGTTGCACAGTTTTTATGGCAAATGTATTTCCCGATAAAACCCTGCCATTTATCAAGGCTTGGGACTGGGACGAATAGTACACCAACCTGTGACCTCTTGGGTGTTTCCTCACAGCACTTAAAAGGGGGCCTTTTGCATGGAAGGCAAATGTGTAAACCACTACACCTACAGGTGTGGACTGGAGGCACGTTTAACCTTTCCAGAAAAATGATGTAATCTGGATAGCAACACATATGCTCCAACACCTGATTTTGTTCCATTGTCTATCCAGGTATACTTTTACAGCATTGGCAGTGTTTTGGGTCATTGTCATGCTGATAAATGAAGCCATTGCCAATCAGATGCTTTCCAGATGAAAGCATTGCCATTGCATGGCAAATCAAAATCTGACTGTACTTTTCTGCATTCATGATTCCACCAATTTTGACAAGATTTCCAACACACACTGACTGAAATGCAGCCTCCAAACCACGACAGAGCCTCCACCACGGTTTACAGATGTAGACCCGCTGTTGTACGTCTCTCCTGACCTCTGTACATATCGATGATAATTTGAACCAACACAGGGCCTGCTGTCACTGATTTTCAAAACATTTTTTTTGTATAACTTTACATACCTCAAGATAGCCAAAACCTTCCACTTAGACCATTTCTGATCAGGCTCCAGTGAACAGCAGATGGATGAATTGAATGGTCAGGTGTGTTCCTCAGGTCCTGTGTCAGGTCTTTGCTGGATTTTTTCCCCCCAATTTCTTAAAGACATGAGTTTTAGATACAGTTCGTCTGCTGTAGATAGTTTTTTAGGCCCGTCACTTCTTCTTTTGTCCTCAACTTACACAGTTTTCACAAGTTTTTTGAGGACAATACAAACCTTGCAAAGATATGGCAAGTTTTCAGCTAATAGGTCTTTGGGAATCACCTTGTTGGTACAAAAATAGTGTTTTATGCCTCTCAATCTGTGTTACCTTTAGTATTTTTTAATACCTTTAACTAAATAAATTGGTACAAATTGCTGTGTTTTTGCTAGTAGCAAAGTGCCCAAGGACACTATTTAAAACTGGTTGTAGACGCGACGATGGTGCATTTACATAGGTCAGTGTTAGATGTCTTAACAAACAAAAAAAAATTCTTCTGAAAATGGTCGGGTATCAGGAGTGGACTGAAAATAAGTGAAAAAGCATCCAATGTTCAAAGAAACGCTTTAAAAGGCCTTCAGAAAGCCTAGAGAACGATTGCTCATCAGCTCTTTGAAAACGTTTAAGAAACTGCTTGTCCGAAGCAAAATAAAAAGGAACAAGGGGTGTTACCGTACTCTACATACATACTGGATATATTTTTCAAAAATCAGAAAAATTCTTTGTTATATTTTTATCCTGTTTTTTCAGTTAAATGAAGGATTTCAGTTTACAAAGCTACCATGCTCTTGAAAGCAGGATTGTGTATTTTGCTGTCAAATTTAGCTTTAACTCGTATTAGCTGCCAGGTGAAAATGACACAGGTTTCAGGGCAGCTTGGTTTAGAGGGATTATTGATTTGTGAGAATATTTCTTCAGCTTTTTGATCACAAGAAAAATAGCTTCCAAATACTTTCACAATCGCTCAATCCTTTAGTCACTCGTTAGGCAAAAAGTGCAGAAACGTTACTCAGACTAACAAAGGTGAAACTTGATTTTATATCAACATAAATCAATCAAGGATGGACAATTAATTAATTGGATTGAAGCATAATTGATAAATGACGAGTCATCACTTGCAGACCTTAATATAACCTAAAGAAATTAAAGGACTATTCCAACTGTTTCACTGTTAATGTCATTTTACTAAAGCTGTGGAAACCGCAGATGGATTGAGATGGGATTTTACAAAAAAAAAAAAAAGGAAATAATTTATGAAAAGGGATTCTCCAAGCAAAAGATATTTCACTCCGCTGTCCAGGTTCGGCTTAAACAACCCCTTGGAAAGCACAGATGACATCACAAGGTTGTTTGTTTAGCCTTTTGAAAGCACCCTCTGGAGTCTGAAAATGCTGTTTTCACAGAATATCGTCATCATCCCCGTGATGAGAAAGCTGACCTTTGTGTGTAAAATCAGTGGAACTCCCCTTTAAAACATCCCGTCTTCTGTCATTTGCGCTCTTACATTGTGCCCAGCATTACGTAGTGTGTGATTGTGTGCAGATTGAGGAACCCAGACTCGTGAAACCTGCAATTACCGGCTTTACCCTATACTGACCTCGCCATCAGCCCCACTTTGAGGCTGATGTTGATGGCACTGATCCCCCGTTTGTTTATTCCAACCCTGTTTAGCACATGTCTGCGTTATGCAATCCCCCCCGCCTCCCGGCCTGAAGGCTGCTCCCCAACATCACTGGGGCCTTCCCTGGTCTGCCCATTGACTGATCTCTATTACACGGCAGTCACTCTACACAAGTGTGTCTCTCTCAATGAGCGAGTGCTTAGCTGAAATAGCTAAACACTGACGTGGCTCTGCATAGGCCCGGGGCACTCACCCAGACAGGCACACACCCATTTGATTGCCCACTGGTTCTCTCACGAGCAGATCTTTCTTTACGTTCTCTCTTTTGTCCATCTTTGCATGTGTCACACTGTGACTTTCTCCCAGACGACTGCAAGCACAATAGAGGTAATTGACATTCAATTTCCCTGTTTCATACTGGAGTCAAAAACCTTTATCACAGGCGTGTGCACCAGTGTACATTTCACAGTCTTCCATTCACACACTTCCTCTTTGCACTTTGAGTATTTCGGGCTGGCTGCTGCAGACTTTCTTTGTGTCGTCTCACACAGACACACACATACAACAGCAGCTCATTTGCTCACAAATCCTTCCACATAACAGCCAAACCAATCCGTTAGCTTCTTCTCTGCCATCGATCTCCATGGTAATCTCACCTCTTTAACAATAGCCGGTTGCCTTTAACATATCCATCCAAGGATGGATGTGGTGACAGCAACCATACGGCGGGACGCATGGATAATGAGTTTGCATGTGATTTCAAAAGAAAACAACACATCCCACCTCCCTGACAGAAGCCAACATTATTTGTGTTTGTCAGCCTGGGTAATCTGTATTCAGGCCTCTGGCAGCAGAGGGAGGCTGAGCAGGTTTCAGGGAGCGCTGTTCAGGTGAAACCCTGTCGGGTTGCTTTACATTTTAAAGGATGTGTTGATCCATTGTCTGAGAAAAGAATAGACTTTCCTTTAATGTGGGTTTTTTTGTAAAAGAGAAAAGGCAACATTGCGTATAATATATCATCTGAATGAGTCACCCAGTGAGTCATGCATTCAGTTCTTCAAAACAAGTGAAACCAAAAGGAAAAAAAATCACTGTGATGGTAAAGTTTTTTTTCTACCGAAGCGCTAATCAGCTTTAAAAATCACGACTGTCTTCAATCTTCAGACGAGATCAGCCACATTCTCCTTGGTTTCAGTTGTCTGACTTCATTTCAAGTGTTTCATGTGTCAAAGTCGATATGAGATATGAGTGACTTGTCATAACGGACATTTCTAATTGGGATTGATGTCAAGACTGATGAAAATCAGCGGGGAAAATAATCGGACGAGGTTTCTTAAATGTGTCTGCTGGAGAGACAGAGTGACAAACGTAGAGGCAGAGTGAGCGTCACTAAGCCTCACACTGAAATGAGGCCACTACAGGAATGGAAACTCTAACCCTAATCTCCAGATCATTCAGTGTTACCACCTCACCTCCCTTTATCCCCTGCATCACTTTTGACCCAGAATAGCTGAACAAGTATGCCTAACGCACAGTTACAGTTAATCAGGTGTCATGGGAGCTGAGAATTAATGTTGGATTTGCAATGTAGAAGTGTAGTCCTAAATTCAGCATCTAAGCATCAAAGGTCCATTAGGTCCCCTTTAAATTGAAATGCTGGTGATGAGGCAGAAACCGTAGCATGACCTGATATCTTCTGGCTCTTTCAGTAAGACAGCGCTACACGGGAAGACGACGTCCAATGCATTCTCCAAAAATGAGTGCTTTTTTTTTCATGATGTTTTTTGGTAATCTAAGTCAAACAAGGACCACAAGTACTAATCATGTAATTCATATTAACTGGATAACTAGAGCGGAAGCAACTCATAGAGGTTTTGTGTGTGTTTGTGTTGGTAAATTACTAGAAAGTGTTGGCAAAGTATAGTCCAGCTGCTAACATATTCCCTAACAAAACTGACTGTTAATTGTAAGTACTGAGAGATTTACAAGATGTAATTACATGTGCACACATCTAAGCACTCAGATGAAATGTTAAAGAGAAATAGAAATTCTGAAAAAAGTTCTGGTAGTTCATAGCTCAGACTGCTCTGTAGTTATTATATTCACATATATATATATTATATTCAATTATTATTGTTCATCTGTTA
>VOQK01032316.1:12586-30894 GCA_015052645.1 Benitochromis conjunctus
GGGGGCAAAAAAATACAGTTACAATTTCAAAAATCTATGCACTCCTTCACATTTTCATAAGCTGTCCACTGGGCTGGATTGGAGTGCTCACCAGGCTCATTCTCGCCTCCGGGCTTTATGTTTTACACCCCTGCTATTAATGCTTTGGACCAATTAAAAAGAACAAGATAACTGGTGAGTTTCTGAGGTCTTAAGGAAGCATGTTAGCACTTTTCAGTGTTTGTGCTAAGCTAAACTAGCTAGCCACTAGCTGTTGCTTCACAAACTGTATGCAGATGGATATGAGAGAAGCATCAATCTTCTTTTTTAACTCTTGGTAAGAAATAAAACAAGCTGAATTCCCAAAACTATTCACTTAAGCAGCAGACAGAAAAGGGAAGACTGAAAAAAACAATCACGGCCACCTTGTTCAGGCTCTCAGATGTCATGTTCCTACAACAATGACAAGCGTCCTTAACTGCAGAAAGCTGACTCCACTTGTTCAAGCAGAAAGGCAGGACAGAAGTATAGTATACCTGACGGATTCATGTTCAGGCTGTAGGTGTATAATTTTTCTGCACTGCACTGCAGCATGCAGAGGCGCTCACCAAGTGAGGCAACTGTATTAGTATTGGTTTCAGTGGAAAGCCTCGGTGCTTCCCTGCCAAAAACAATGCTGCGGGTGAGGGGAAGTGGTGTAGTGTGTCATAGTGCGTATGGTACCCGGTATTTTCCTGGGAATCACCACGAAATTTAACCTACAGTCTGACCAGTGTACATAAAGCTACTGTGCAGTCAAATTTGTGGTTGTCCCGTGTTTCTCAGGTGATTTTAACACAAGAAGAAGAAAAAAAAGACACTGGTATGAGTCACACCTTTGTCCATGATGTGGTGTCATGGCGTCAAATGTCTCCCTGTATTGTTTTTCCAGCATTAAGTGAGCTGTTTCTTTTTCCATTCATACTCCCACGCAGCTTTCTTCAGGGAAGACTTACTGCCAATAACAGAAAAGGCAGCTTTATCATTTCAGTAGACGCCTACCCCCTGTCCCCCCCGTCCCCGCTCCCCTACACACATGCACACACACACACACACACACACACACACATTTATTATTAGTCGTGTGAAGGAGGAAGGGCTTCAGCAGCATGGTGCCTGGTGAAAATCCTTAAGTCGGATATCACAGTGCTTTTCATTATGCACAAGGCAGTTAAATGGCTCTTTATGTATATTTTCTGTCGTATATAATCATTTAGTGTCGTAGCTGCGTCTGCTCTTCACTTATCTCCCCATTTCCCAGAGATCTAGAGGGTGTATTTTCACTTGTGATTGAACCTGACGTCCTAAAAGCTTTTTTTTTTTTTGCCCGCCTTTAAACATTGATCTGTTGTTGGTCAACCTGCTTTCAGACTATCTGTCTTGTCAACATCCCTCCTGCAGCTATGCATTCACCATCAGCATCATCCATGTGCATGTGTGGGCTGTGTTTCTGTCTGTGGTTTGGAAGGATTTCAAAAAGCAGTTTTCATCAAACGCTTGACAAGACTGCAGACAATTATGAGCCTTTTGATCTGATGTTGTATATCCAGATCACAAAGTAAAGTTTTGATATGTGCTGGCTTTTGAAGTTTCGCAAAATGATATTCTGCCTTTTAAAAATCAAAATGAATGTGCAAAAATTATACTATAAATCAAGGATTTCTTTCCTCTGCAATGAATTGAAATGGATTTTTAATTTTCCACCATCTTGCGCTGATATCACAAACGGCTGGAGGGAAATAAGCTCAAAGGTTCACATCAGTGTTCACATCGATTTTTTGATTTCCCTACAAATACTTTTTTTCCTATGTGTATTATTTATTTTACATTTTCTGTCATTGCAAACTGAAAATCTTTTTGTCTTTTAAGTTTGTCACAAAAAAATGTGCATATGTCTTTGCATATTATCTTATGTTACAACAATCTTCTGAATCTTATCGTCAACGCCATCAGGGCTGGTTTGGTGGCACTACACTTGGCTTGCGCATGCTTATTCAAAATGTAATGTAGAACTTTTCAGTAGCACAAAATAAGGCAAATACTTGGACGATCTTGCGAGTCATCTCACCGGCTGACCTGTAAGCTACAAAGGTAGGAACAGATAAATCCTACTGAGGTCGGAGGCAGGTTTAAATCTTTTGTCATAAAAAAAGAACATGGGAATATTTTATTTGAAAAAATAACAGGTATCAAAATACATTAAAGAAGAAAGCCTCTGTCTCCATAAGTTTTATAATGCTCAACAAAAATACATTTGCCACCTAATGGCAAAGATCCTAGATTTAGATCACAGCTGACATCTATTCAGTAGCTTTATAGCTCTGGATATATCCAATTTAGTGAAAAGCCATTCATAATTTGGATGCTTCCTCTAGACAGAGAGCCAGGCAAACAAATGTACTGCATGAAAGTAGTGTCTTTGGCAGAGGCTGCACTATAGCCATCAGAAACACAATACGTGAGTGCAACTTTTGCCAGCAGCTTGTAAATCGTTATTGCTGTTTTAAAAAATCAATACACTGACGAATATATCATTTCTTTACATTTAAAGAGAGAATAGTCTACATTTATGACAAAATAATATCAGAATCACACCTTTGCAGGAACCAGTTAAGTATATATTTAGTGTGAGGTGGGAAGCAGAATAACATGAACACGTTAAATACAGTTCACAAAGTACACAAAGGCTGCAGCTGGTCAGCTTAGTTTAATATGAAATATGAAAGAAGAATTTAGCAAGCCTGTTTCTGTTCAAAACTATGGCTAAAGTATGGGTTATACTTATTGTATATTAACGTTCTCGTCCTGTGGCGGTAAATACTGCTGCTTGCATCACAGAGATACGCAGCAGTTTTCTTTTAATTGGAGGAACGGTGAAGTCACAACTTCGCCTTCATTCATTGATTAACCCTTTCACGCTTAGTGGTCACTACAGTGGACAGCTATTCAAAGGCTGTTTGTGTCAGTGTTGATGGTATACTTGCACGTAAACCACTACATTGGACACGGATGTGCGACTCCATACCCCGCCACCGGCTGGTCGTTTAATGTTACTATAGATGTTTGACGTGTTTCATTGTAATTATTGTTATTTAACCCTGTCAGTATTTTTATTCATCTTTTCATGCCTAAAGATGAATAAAAATGCTAATTGAGGTTGTCATAATTCATGCATGAAAGGGTTAAATTCATTTTCACATGTTGGTAACATGTACGTATAAAAAAAACTGCTCGATTAGATTCAGGAAAATGTTGTGATTTGGGTTTAAAATATGTAGTTTTTTAATATCTGTTTTGTCCAATAAGTTATTTCCTTTGAGTTTTTTTGACGTAAAATGCGATAGTCATACCAACACTGTCAGTAAAACGTACCAAATGTTTCCATAAATCATTGAAAATGTGTTGCTGTCTACGTGGACTTATTACATTTGCACTGAGCAACCATCTGTTCTGTAGGAATAGACACAAAATACAATGAGGTGACAGCCACTCAAGTCCCCTCAGGTGGGCTTACTGACAAAGACTCATTCAGACTGATGGCAACATGTTGGCTGGTTGTCTGCATGTAAAAATCAGACAGCGATTATCTGATCAGTTGCATCTTCCAACCATTTACTGGAAGATCCAACTGATCCCAAAATTAACAAATATTTACTAAAATCACCAGCAGCCACCGGTTTGGTATTTTTGGTTTGGTTTTTTTCGAGGTTGTTTTCCCGTTTTACTTGTTAATTTTATTTCATGCAAGTTTGGTGCATGACATGAGCTCTCGTTAGTCGTGTTCCCAGCATATTTTCATTTATGTATTAAAATGTCTATATTTGGTGTCCCAGTATTAATATAAAATCACCACACAAAATATTGTGTTATTATGCTATATCGAGTTTTTCCACCCAGCTCTAATACCAAGACAATTTAAAGATTTGCTACACATTAAATTAAATTACACAACACTAATGCCTGTGTCCATTATGCCTATAATGACAAACATCATGTGTTCAGACTCCTCATTAGTGGGCTATTTAATTGCTTCTATATTTTTCCTAATCTTCTACACATGGAGCTAACCTTGTTTCCCCCCCACCACCCTTTCCTTTCCCTTTGTATCTCCATCTGCCACAGGGCCGTATATGTAGGAAAGCCGGAAAATCTAAGAAAGCTTTCAGTCGCAAGGAAGCCGAGGCTACCTTCAAATCCCTGGTGAAGACCCACGAGAAGTACGGCTGGGTGTCCCCGCCCGTCTCTGACGGCTGAATGCCCCGGCACCATCCCTCCGACCCCCGCGCTAGCCGGACAAACCCAGCTAGCCCCGACACGCAAAACGACACACCACGCTAACTCAACAATCTCTCATTTTCACCTTTTGCTGTTTCACTCAAGATTTTCTTTTCTTTTTCTGGTTCTATGTGTTATTTAATTATTTTGGTTTTTGGTCACCATCTCCAGAAGAGCTGACATCCAGTCATCACCGTCACTCCACCTAGAAAACAACTTTTTGCTTCACCTCCCTCTCACCCAGGGATTCTTTCCCCGGTTTCGGAAAGACCTGAGAGGGCAGTGTTTGCTTGCGCGCGTGCGTGTGGGTGGGTGTATGTGTATGTCGCTGCATTGGACATCCGCCGGGAGTGTGTGCACGTGCATCGGAGTGTGCTCTACTGTTAGTGGATTTTTTTTTTTTCTAAATGCACACGCATGCATGTGCAGTGGGACAAATCGGACAGTGTGGACTTTTCCACCCATGTGAAAGACTACTGAATGAAGGAGACTTGTCTCCCTCTCCTGTCCTTGCAATCCTGCCCCCATTCTCCCCTCCCTTTAACATCCCTCATTCCTTCCTTCTCTTGAACTGGCATTACGTCCCACCATCTCTCTCTCTCTGTAGCTGTCGGGTCATTTACATATAAATGAAGCTGTTAATGTTTAATAGAAGGGCAGCGCACTGACGTTTAAACTCACTCATTCACACCTTCATTTTCCCTTTCTTTTGACTGTGTCGTTGCTCACAGTTCAACGCAACATGAAGATTGTAATTTACATGGAGCTGTGCTCTCTTTCTCTCTCTTGCACTCTCCATCTATTTTTTTCTTTAGCTCGCTTTGTTTCTATCTCTCCATCTCTTGTGGCTAAATTTAGAGCTCACTGTTGCGTAGATGGATATTGATTTTTAATGGAGAAAAAGAGTCACATGCTGCTTTATGCAGTAACTACTGTATGTATGATAAATAGAATGACAGTCAGTCACCTCTCTTTCTCTCTCATGTTCTTGTTAGTGTGTGTGTGTGCGTGTGTGTGTAGGAGAGGGATGAAGACTATAATTCTCGCGATTTAGATACCAGATGGTACAGCTGAAGGCTAGGCCTCAGTACGTGTGTGTATGTGTGCGCGTGAGTAAGGGAGACAACACTTTTAACAGAGAAAAATATGATTTACTGTGAATGACACTAAGACTTGAAGGGAGTGCTGGCTTTTGCTAGATTACCTGCCTTCTTGTCCCGCCGTCGATGTCAGCTCCCGATTGTTATTAGCGTAAAACACGCGTGTAGCTGTGACCAAATATCTGCGTGCACACAGCCTCGTCTGTCTATTGGATCCACGCGATGGAGAAAAGGTCGGCAGAAAATACGCTTTGCCTCGCCCAGACGTTTTGCACAGCTCGCACACTTGGAGCGTACACCTGCGGCCTTCGGCGGTAACACCTAGAAATGAAGACAGACAGGATGGCGTGCTGGAGTGGTGCTTTAAATTGAGCGCGCTTCAGAGACGGCCGGATTGATGTCTGCTGAAAGCAAGAGACTGAAGGCAGGAGAATAGAGGAATGGGAGGCAATCGCGAGAGCTTTGATCACCGCCGCCCGCTTCTTGGAAATGTCAGGTGGATTGAAAATGGCCGAAGACGGCCGTGATTACTTAAGAGGCATAGAGTTCCAACCTTTTCAAAGGACTTAGTATATATCTACTGTTAACTGTACGGCTGCAACAGCGTCGGTCTCAATCAGCCGAAAGCCCGCTAGCCGCAGACTATCTCGCCATTCTGTCCAGTGGGCTCTGTTTGTTTTGCTTGCCGCCAGTTAAATGTCAGAGGGAAGGCTGCTAATTGGTCTGACATTTCAGCAGAGCGTCATTAGAGGAGAGCCGCAAGAGCACATGGACGGAGGATGTCAGAGCTCCCGCTCGGCACTGACATTTTGTCACTTTCTTCTCCTGCCTTAATTTTTGGAGAGATGGGGATTTGGCAAGGTGAGGGCAGGCAGGTTCGGGGTATTGGAGCCAGCTCCCAGCTCAGCGGTCCTCAACCGAGGGATTTTCAGAACTCGCAGAGCCAGCGTGCCCCATTTGGATCAGGTCATATCTCGTCCCGACGCTCCCTTCGAGTCGCGTTCGCGGTCGACAGCAAGTCTGGGTGTGAATGCACGTGTGAGCACATATGTGTGTCACGTTCCTATCATGAAGAAAAAAAAAAAACAGAAACAAAAACATCACCATCACCATCTGGTATGTGATCATGTACGAAAGCGCGTTAGTCCTCTTTTGAATTTGGCTAGTCATTTCAGGGTCGGTCGTATAGTGATCTCTTGGCTTTGTCAGCAGAGAAAACTGTAAACTGAATTATTATGACAAAATATCTCAAACAGCTGAGTGTTTGCTGGTTTCAAGAGAATACTTTTGTGATATAGTTTAGATCGGTAGTTTGCAGACACTAACTGGGTGAACTGATTATGTTGTAATATATCTGCATGTGATGTGATTGGTAGCTAGCTACTGTATCTCTTTTTTTTCAAGAAAAGTGAGAAAAATATGAGGGGAAAAAAACAAAAAAAAAATGCAAATGCTTCTCTTTTCTTGGTATATATTTTTTTCTCTCTCTTTTTGGTTCTGTACTGTATGTATTTTTCTTTTCTTTCTAAGCGTCCTAAAAATGTCACATTGTGTTATATGAATGTTTGTGTTTTAATTTATTTGTGGTTTGCCAAAATGAAGATTTGAAGCATGTTGCAGGTACTGTCACAAGAAAACGAGAAGAAAAAAAAAAAACCCTACTAAGAATGATAGCCGATGTATTTGTGTGATCAGAGATTTCGGGAGAGGGCGGGCACAGGCAGCAAAGAAGGACAGGAGGCAGTGAAGCCTCGAGATTATAAAGGGAGTATTTTTGGGAGTGCGTCAAAGTGGAGTCAAGAAAGTGACATGGTGCTCCCTTGAATACTTTCTGGTGCCCTCCATGATGTCACTACTGTCCCTTTTCCCGTTGGCCCTGCTCTCTAAACAGCGATTTAGTTTGTGGGTAATGCAGTCAACACAAACATCTGAAGTCCCATGAGTCGCAGATCGGAGCTCAGTGTGACCTCCCTATGCTTCAAATCAAACTTATTAAGGGAATCTGACCTGTGATGAGTTACCCTGGGCAACTTTGTCCCACTTCTGACTTGAGTGTTTAGTCCAGACCGAGGTCTTACAAGTTCAAAAAGGTGAAAGGTCATTGCAAGACCAAACAGGAATGTGCAATAAAAGTTACAGCTTATTCAACCTCTGCTGATTTGTTGGTTTGTTTCTTGAGCTAATGTCACATCTGGGAGCTTTCTTAATGTCCCTGCTACACTCTGAAACATCCTAATGCCCCACTTCTGTCTGCTGTGTCCTCAGCCTGGCCCCTGCATTGGCCTACTTTCATTTACTGCAGCTGATAAGACGTTTCTAACATTCGTGGTAAGGACAGACTGTAATCACCCGTCCTTGTATACTCGGCTAGCTCCTAGACACAGTGTTCCCTCAGTATGGCCAAGTGTGGCTACCCAAATATGGCGGGTAGAGGACATCTGTAGATGGATGTGTTAAAGACAGTGTGTGCAAAGTTTGTAGTGGGAGATTAAGGGTGAACTCTAACGCAGATTAATAATGTTTAAGGTGATATTAAATGATACACGCTAGAAAGAAATAACATCCAAAAGAATCTATTTATTTATTTACTTTTTACACTGAAACTCATTCCCGATCAATAGCTGTGATAACGATTATCAGAAACTGCACTTCTGGGCTTGACAGGAAGACTATTAAGCAGAAGTGTAAGCCAACTTCAAATTAACCGTAAAATCAGTTATTATAATTAAAAAGAATGACTTTAAAACTGCGTGAACAACAGCTGATCTATCACAATAATCTACAACTAATACAGCACAACTCGTTCAGACAAACAGGAAATTTCACTCATTTTAGCTGATTTCAACTCCTTTTCAAAATATTTGTTCTGCAACTCACATAAAGCTATTTCACAGCAGCCATGTTGGAGTGAAATAGGTAAATAGGTATTTTTTTTCACTGTGATTTTTAACGGTGATAATACTTCTGTTTACTGACCACGCCATATCAAAATAGCTGCAATGAATATAGAGTGATATATCCATTTTACATATATATTCATAGTGTATTTCAATTCAAATACTTCTTTCAATAAATTTTCATGTACTATACCGTGTATGGTGTATTTTGACAATGTAGAGCTCCAAATCAAACATAGCAAATTGTCTAATTAACAGAACGTTGACTGTCATGCTAGCTAGTTAGTTTTTGTGAAAATTTGCAACTTGCCATGCCTTTGACTGCACATAATGCTAAATTTGTCCATAATGAAGATGATAAGTTAATACATAAACACCCAAACCAGTATAATGTGTGGTTTTACCTTCAATGCCAAAAGAAAAAGGCCCGCCACCGTTAGCTCGCTAGCTAGCTTTGGCACTAGATGCAACAGGAAGATGTTTCTTTCTGCTGCGTCTGAAAATTGGTTGGCAGTCCCTCCGTTTCCACTATGTAGACAAGACAGTAACAGCTGAGGTTAGCATTAAAAGTGTAAAGCCTTTCACACTAGCCTTTTTTACTGCGTATACTATTGCAGTCATCATACAGAGAGTAGCCACAGTCGTTAGCGTGAATGCATTTACAAATATTAGCTTAACTATAGAAGCATGTGATTTCACACAGCTGACTAAACAAGGTGACTTTCTCTTGACGTACCTACACTGAGTTCATGACCGACAGACCAGAGAAAGCACAGGTGTAAAATGTATAATTGTTGAGTTCAAATTAGCTTTTTGAGTTTGCGGATTGTGAATTCTAAGTATAATTAGCCATACAAGCCAATTATTTATTACATATTTAGCAGTGAGTCAAACAAAACTCTGTCACAGATACAGTTTAATACAAATTGGCCATTACGTGTGAGCGATGTATGTCAAACATGACATGTGAAACAAGCGCAGAGAACTTAACATAGCATTTGCAGTGGGATGATGAAATTAATGAAGCATATGAAGATCAAAAAAATTTTGATTTTCCTGAAATGATCTTTTGTCATGCATATCTATATGTTTTGTGTACAAGAAAACGAACTGAGAGGTGTCTGAGGAAATAAGGAGTAAGGTCAAGATGAAGTATAAAGGGCCATTTCATGGATCTTAGTGAACCTCCCTGGATGTGTCCATAAAATTAAAACTGACCCCAGACTGAGCAGGGTGATAATTTGATTGGTGGAAAAAGAAAAAAAAACAAAAGATATGCATGACAATAACCTCCATGATCATGTTACAACTGCTTACCCAATGAAAGTGGACTGCATGCAGGAAAAATGCACATTGACAAGTAATGGTGCTTCCAGATCCACAATGCTTTGCTGTGCATTGAACACGGTGCCCCGAATAACTGCAGAGCACACTGAAATCTGTAGATTATCAAGGTGACCTGGAGAGAAATACATTACTTAGAGTCAAGCAGATCTGTCTCAGCTGCAGGCCAAGTCTCCATCGACATAATAATGACCTAAAGTATGAAGCTAAATGCACCATGAATTTATAAAAACACAACATTAGACCTCGAGTCCTGATTTTAATCCGACCAAACATGTATGGATAAAGCTGAAACGTTAGGAGAAAAAAAAAACCTGTCAATCTGAATGACAAATGGCTGCAATGGCTTGCAATAAAACAACACATTTCTTTGAAAATCCAAAGGAACATATTGTTATTCAATGCTGGATGGAGAATAGTGGATCCCACTTACTTTTGTCATCTTATTGTTTTCCTGTTTTTAAATGAAGCTTGTAGGTTAGCTCCAAAACCAAATTAGACCACATAGCTCCCATTTTAAAATTGTTTAGAGGCCTGGCACAAACAAGATTTCGGTCTTTATAATGTCTAATTTTGCCCTTTGTAATAACTGCATATGGGTGTATTTTATTATAACTCAGTATCCTGTGTCTGGATCTTGATAAGGCTTATATTTAGGGTCGTGGTCACTTTGATTGTTGCCAAACAGCTGTCTGCTGGGTCTCACCTGAGCTCATTAAAGTCAGTGAACTGGACCTCTTGACTGTGTTGGTGCCTTCTGGAGCATTTTAATGCAAGGTAATATTGCCTTCAGTGTGGCACAGACCATTCCAGACATTTTCAATAAATTCTGATATTACTATGATGCTTAACACTGATTAGCATGTATGTTTGTATGTGTGACTTTCTCATCCAAAGATGGCCACTTCTGGCTACAACACACCAACATAAATCCAGACTTACAGGAAACAGACAATCCACTCCTTGACCTACCAACAAGGAAGTTTTTTTTTTTGTTTGCACTACACAAAAACCAAAGTTTAAACTTGTCACACTGTGTGCAAGAGCCCAAAAAACAGAACAGAATTCAGCCGTTATTAGTGCGTGTCACCATTTTTAACATCATCTCACACCTGCTGATTTATGCAAATTGACAAGAACTAAATGAGCACATATACGCCTTAAACTCACACACTGCTATCATCATTACTGACATGTACTGATAAATTGATCCCTCAGCACTCTTGTTTTTGTCTGGTTGATATTTCCCCACTGCTCATTAGTCTGAGGGAAACAGTGGAACACACAGATCAGAGAGAGCTCGCACAATATTGATGACACCATGCTGAATACTCTGAGGACACAGAGGCGAGCAAAGGAGCTTAATTTTCTGATTAGTTAACACGGTGAGCGTCCAAAAAATTGTTCGTGTATGTGTTTGAGCGCACTCCTGCTTGAGTGACAAAAACAAAAAGACAAAAACATTCATTATTCAGCCGCGAGACAAGAAGACTGAATCCCCTGAAGGTTACCTTGACACAGAAAACATTCAAAACAGCCTCAGCCAAGCTCGGAGACGAAACAAAAAGAAAGAGTGAGTGAGTGAGTGAGTGAGTGAGGGGTTTTTGTGTTATTTGTAAAGGCAGCGTGCAGCAAGCTAAAGTAGCACCATGAAAATCTGGACGCTGCAGCTGTTTTCACGGTTTAACTCGTCAGAATGAGATTTTAATAGGAGGAAGGACACAGTGATAAGCTGTTTTATATGGGTGGTGTCACAGCTTTGTTTAGGCTTATGGATGCAGTGTGTAGTACACAGTGTGCAGTAACGGTAACACTGCCTAAACAGTCCATCCACACAACAGTTTACCTTGCTTTTCAGAGTGAACATAAATCTTCATGATAAAGTGGGAGAAGAGGATATATCGCTGCAATAAGCACGGTGGAACGTACTTATGTTAGATAAAAAATAGTTTGTTTCTCTGTATAGAGAAGCCTTTAATCTTTTTTATTTAAAGCTGTTTTACAGATGATAAAATATGAGAGTTTGACATCCTTCGTGGATAAGTGTAACCAAAAAAATATATACGTTTTTTATGCCACTGAGCTAACATAACTTGTAGGAGTTCATTTGTAGGGAACAGAAGCAGCAGCTATGAAAAACTAAGCCAAAAAGTAAGGAAATTTGTGTTTGGTTGATTTTTTCTTTGCTGTAAAAATGCTTCTTGGAAATAAATCTTATGTCGCTGTAAAGCCTGTTTATTTCCCCTTAAATAGAGCTACAATTATGACCCGCTGTATCAGTCATCTTTAACATAATAAGAGAGGGTTATGAATTATGTGACTAATTTGAGAGAAAGAAAAAAGAAAGAAGATCGAGATTAATCTGATAACTTTGCTCCCATTAGCACCACTCCTGATGGTGTAACTGACGTGGTTGTGTATACTCAGTCGATTGCACCTTCTTCGATCTCACACAGTCCTGACTTAGCCGTCTGTCTTATCTTTGGGAGCATAATCATCTGTCATTGCTGAAAGCTGCACAAACTTAATGAAAAATGCTAAATTAGCACACACAAAAAAGACCAACTGACAGGAAACTGCTCAGACTCACTACCACTTACAGCTACACAGAGATGAGTCACTTATGTGACATAACACAATGTCTTTCAAAAGACATATTTAGATAGTAAATAAATCATAACTTCAACTGATCTCATTCTCTCTGTGTGGACAAACTAGGGGTTATAACCTGATACCACATTACAAAGTACAGTAGTCTTAAACTGCCCTCATTTCCCATCTAAGATTCAAACACATTCACACTCTGATGTATGGATCAAAGAGCAGCTCGGGGTTAGTATCTTGCCCCAGAATATTTGGCACGCAGACTACATCAAACCACCAACCTTCCCATTAGTAGATGACCTGCTCTATCGTTTTAAGATACTGTTCACTGCTGTTGTTTTAGGCCTCGTTCTTCTGCTTTAGTCCGTCTGGCTGTAGTTCAGGAGATAGAACAGGTCATCTACTAAATGCAAGGTTGGTTATGTGATCCCTTGCCACTCCAGTCTGCATGCCAAAGTATCCTTGAGCAAGCATTGAACCCAATGCTGCTCTCCGATGTGTTCATGGAAATGGGAATGCTAGATAGGGAGCACATAGGTGTAGAAAAAATGTCTTGTATGACTGAGTGAATGAGGCATGTTAAAGCAAGTGCATAAAGTGCTTTGAGTGCTTCAGTAGAAGAGCGTTACATAAGAACCCGTCCAGTTACCATTTACTGTCCAATTTCCTCACATTTTTAATGGACACGCTGCACACCATATATCAGTTTTCAGCTGATAGTTTTTTGGGAATCATCCTGTTGGCACATAAATACCTGTTATCTTTTCCATTTTTCATAGATCCAGCTAAAGAAATGGAAACAAATTGTTGTTTTGTGACAGGCTTCATGTAAAAAAGTGCCTAAAGTTGCAATTTAAAAAAAATTTTTTAAGTTGCCTTTTATGTGTAGGCACAACAATGGTTCATCCCCTGAGTTAGGTGCCTATTTTAGGCTTGAATAATTCAACAAACAAACAAAAATATTTCCCTAAAAACCGACGGCTAGCACAGCCGTGTTATCATCCCAAGTGTGGCAGCAGCCTCACAAGGTGCCAGGTTACAAAAATCAAAAGATGCATGACCTGCAGAAATGGCGGCTAGTGACAGTGAATGTGACGTCAATTTACAAAGCACTGCGCTGTGTTTATAAAATGGCACGAAGCCCACACTTCAGCTTCTCCCTGCACCAACTCTCTGCCTCAGGCAAACTTACATAGTATTTTTCCAAATTATTCAGTGGTGGGGTGAGGTTAAGAACTGGGTTAAAGGTCAACTTTAATTCATGGTCCAATAAAATAAACAGACATGAAAAAAAAATTTAAACTAGAAACACGGTTTCGAGACTGCTCCGTAGTACAGGTGGTATAAAAGACAGACCTGGGTTCTGGCTCTGAAAAATGAAGCCAACACATAAGCGATATTCGTTTTCATGTCCACCAGGGGGCGATAGCTGTGATTGCTAAGTCTATGGGGACGACCCTCATTCTTGACCTCTGTGAACACTTTCCTGATGAGTTTATGGACCCAGTCACTCATTTTGGGTTACACTAAATAAAACACTAAGTTTATTTTGTATATTTTGATCATTCAAAGTAAGAGAAAAGAGGATTATCCAGGGCATGCTCATTAGCAAATGACATATGATTTAAAAGGGGGGGCTGGCAAACTAGAAAGGAAGTAAAACATCCCCATATAAGAGAAGATTGGACCTAGCTCTGCTGTCCAACCAAACCTACCCTAATTCTTACAATCAGTCGCAGAAGTCCCTAAGGCTGATCCGATCTAGCTAAGCAGTGATCCAAGGGCACCCAGCCAGGAGTGTAGGGGTTTGGCTTCTCATCTCTATCTGAATTATATTACCATCATTAGATGAAATATGATTTGTGCCTCTTCCACTTCCTCTGGCCCATCCTCAGACACACAGTGCTGAGTAGATTTCCCAGAATGTGAGAGAGAACACAAATACAAATACAGCCTATTAGGCACATGGGCAGTACATCAAACTCTATCAGCGTGCACAAAAACACTTGCTGTTGAAGTAGTGATGGCATTATTGTCAAGAGGATCCAGAGAGGCGGGGAAGGGCCTGAAAGAGTAAAGAGACGAAGAGGAGCAGAAATCTGTGGGGAGATGCCATCAAAAAGCATGTTTTCATTTATAGATCACCTCTGCCTCAACATACGTGAGTCAATCCATGATTTCAAAATGTATGAAATTTTGGAAATGCATTAATGAGATACAGATCAAACATTATATATTATCTGTTGATCATGTTTCCCACAGGGCGTAATGATCTCTTGGGGGGAAAAATATCTGATTTTGGAAGATGAAGGAGGAGTCTTCTCCACAGCAGGAGGAAAAATGGCATAAAGTACAGTGAGAATCAGTGATGCTCGGCTCCATCGACGAAGCTTTACAGTGCAGAGACTCTGGAGATTGGATTTTATTTGATGCAGGCTGCACGCATTATGCTTCCATGTCAGACACACTGGTGTTTCACTTGGTAATGTGGTGTTAAATAATGGATTTGTTTCCTCTGTCAGTGTGTCAGATGTATGGATAGGATGGTATGTATGTGCAGGGATGGATTTGCTCATAGATCATGCATGCATTTTTGGATGTGTGCGAATAACCGAGGCCATCAAAAATTGATTTTGTTCCAACTGGCAGATACGTTAAAGAAGGACACGCGAAGCAGTGGAAACTCTGTCTACACCCTTCATTACCATAGCATGCTGGAGCTGTATGTCACTTATCAAGCTAGATAACTGCTTTCTCCTACATTAGGAGTTAACGTTAACACTTTTCTTTCATCATTAAAGTAGTGGATGCTCATAATAAACAAGCTCGGGTTTGAATATTGAGTGTGTGTGGACA
This sequence comes from Benitochromis conjunctus, assembly GCA_015052645.1. Lineage (NCBI taxonomy): Eukaryota > Metazoa > Chordata > Actinopteri > Cichliformes > Cichlidae > Benitochromis > Benitochromis conjunctus. The sequence goes on from VOQK01032316.1 coordinate 27,681, forward strand.
GTTTTTCTACGCCGGCATCTTTGTGACGTCAAAGAGATGGGTTACTCCTCATACGGTCATTTGCTGTTCATGCTAATTGTGTGTGAGCGGCAGCCAATCAGAAGAGAGCTGGCTTAAAAGGAGTTAATAAAAAAGACGGGGAGTGGGGTGGCTGTTTCACGACCCAGTACAAAATAAACAAGGATTATTTTGAACTGTAAATCGTACAAAACAACTAAAGTCCAAGATTAAAAATATGGAGCTGTCCACTTTAAACCATCTGAGAAATGTCAAGGTTATTTCCTACAATATTCTTATTTTTCTTAAATCACTGTTATTCTGTATACAAACCAATGTGCATTGAAATTTGTAGTTTTTATATTTTAGGATATGAGAATACTTTCTTCGTGCATCAGTATATTTTTAAAAATATTTTTTTCTTCCATTTTATCTTTATTTATTTATTTGCTTATTTATTTATTTACTTACATCACAAAAACAAGGCTCTGCGTTCCAGTCTGCTGAACCTTTCTGTGTGGAGTTTGGATGTTCCCCTGACGCTTTCTCCTACAGTCCAAAGATATGCGTGTTATAAAAGAGTTGGGCCACCTACACTTTACACCAACAGAAGCTGCTCAGCCATGGAAACCCATGCTATGAAGCTCCCATTGCACAGCCTTTATGCTGATGTTAATGACAGAGGAGATTTGGTGCTCTGCAGTTACTGAGTCAGCAGATCACTGGATACTTCTACTCAATGTGAACTCTACAACCCTGCTCTAACTTTACATGATGTGACACTTTATGACAGAGTAGCTTTGGTTCTAAACACCTCAATTCAGAGATTAAGAGGTGCGGCCCAGTGCTTTTGTCCATATAGTGTAGGTTGATTGGTGATTCTAAACTGGCTGTGAGGTGTGAATGTAAGCATGAATGGTCGACTCTCTGTGTGAGCATTGTGATAGCTTCAGCTTTCCCCATGACAATGAAATGGAAAGTATTTTTATATTTGCATGCAAAATCCTCACTCAATACATTTGCAACACAACTTTCATTTATTTAAAAAAAAAAAAAAGGACACACACACACTCTTAGTCATGGCATAAATGTTATCTACACCGAGACCATCTGCACAGACTGACATTGACAAGCGCAGGAGACAGCCGATATCTGTGTCAATTGTTTTACATAATTATAGCAGAGTATGAAAAGGACATTAGCAGAAATTGGATTGTTCTAAACTGACATCTGAAAGACACTTTTAGTCATTGATTCAGCTATTGTTGTCTCTTTGAGGCAGAAAGTCTCGATTTCTTCATGTTGTGCTTGTTTGTTTGTTGTTCTGAAATGATTAAATGCATTTTTTTAAATGGAGAAAATGGTTTTCTACTGTACAGCTTTCTAGCTGCATACTGGTCTCTTATTTTAAATGAATTCCAGCGCGTCAGGTTTCTAACAAGTAATCTTTATGTGGCATGGGAGCCTATAATTGTCCAGACAATAGACACACTTAAGTATATTGGTATAAAACGTCAGGTAATTTTGTAGTGTTCGACCTCTCCTGGTGAATACAGTTAAATATTATAATTGCAGATAAATTTGGAAGGAAAAAGGTATTAACAGCAACAATTTGTACGATTTTATTGAATAAAACAGAACCTGAGGAGCACAAATTATACAGTTTTGTCCTGGTGAGGATTCTCGAGAGTATAAATGTTTTATGTTCAAATAACTAATTTAGTAGCTGAGGCTGGGTCAGTGTGAGAGGCAAAGCAGGTTGTGTACTAATCAGAAGGTCAGTGTTTCGATCCACACCGCGCCAAAGTGTTCTTGGGCAAGTTTGGAGAAAACCAAACACAGCATTTCAGAACAAACACCTCATGTCAAGCACAGTGGTGGTGGAGTGATGATTTCAGCTTGCTTTGCAGCCACGAGACGTGGGCATCTTACATTCACTCGGTCAACCATGAACTCCTCTGAGTCATATATGAGGCCGTCTCTCCGACAGCTAAAGCTTCATAGAAATTGGATCCTACAACTGGACATCGATCTCAAGCACAGCAGCAAATCGACAAAAGAAATACTGAAACAGAAAAAAGATTCAAGGTGCTGCGATGGAGCAGTCTGATTGAAATGCTGTGAAGGGACCTTAAGAGAAGTGAGCACAAAGAACGCCCACAAATCTCAACGAACCGAAGCAATGTGTCTACAGAAGAGTGGGCTAGACTTCCTCCACAATGACGTGATAGACTGATAAAAATTAAATGTAGGATGAGCTGTGCATCAATGACTGTCTGTAAATAGAAAATCATTTCTATTGTTAAGTTCTTGCTGTTAAAAGTGGTTCTACAAGTTATTGAAACATAGGTTGTACATCATCAATGTCATTTGATGGATACAGACGTAGTAAATGAATACATTTTAAAGTAGTTGATAGAGAATAATAAAAATAGCAATACTCCAACCAAGTATGATATTATGTATAGTGTATTTTATGTGTTATTTACAGTATTTTAGTTTGCAGTGAATACTGCATGTGCATTTCAGTGTAAGAGCGGCCTATTCTGCAGTGCAAGGCTACAAGCCAGGACCTGCATTTGATGTTATCCATATGTAGAAATGTAAATAATGTAGTAATAACAAAGTCCAAGTTATAATTTTGGATGCCTCACATACACGTTTCTCTTCCCTTGTTATATTTGGCCTTGGGTGATGAATTACGCCCACATACTGTAAGCTTGGCAAAATCGGGACGTGTATAGTAGTGTATAAAAAGGGATCTGACAAGAATAGATTCCTGTAGAAACAGACACTAGAATCAGCCCTCTGCCTTCCTGTCTGTCTTTTTCAGTCACTCTCTGTTTAAGCACATGTGCGTGTGTGTGTGTGTGCGTGTGTGTGTGCACTAAATACAGATAGAGAGGGTAAAGCCTGCACTCCTCTCTTTCAAACTGCAGTTAGCTCTTATGTAAGCTCTGGCGCCGACATGGAAGCTACAGCGAGCTTTGGCAGCTCCTCCCTCTCTTTCTGTGTAGCATCTCTGCCATACTTAGCAGACTAGGACTCACTATAAATATTTTATATGGCACAGTGCATGTGGGAAAAATGTATTTTTAGCCTCTTTCAGCGTATTCACAAGAAGCTAGCTTTCTGTGGAGCCAGACAGCTTTTTGGTGTGGATTCATTTGACTCTGCATGCGTACGTGTATTTGCGTCAAGGTCGAGCCTCGATTAA
>VOQK01032318.1:0-10290 GCA_015052645.1 Benitochromis conjunctus
TTTGTTTTGATTATGTTTATCTCTGTTTCAGTTTAATTCTGATTTAGATATTTCTAATTCTTAGGTTTTGTTCCCAAGCCCTCAGTTTCTGTACCCTTCTGTGCTTCATGTTCCCTCTGTCTTACTGGTCAGTCAAGTCCGCGTCTGTGTTTTATTTCCTGTTTTACTTTGAAGGTCAATGTCTTATGTCAATGTTTCTAATTTTGCTTCCCTGGTCTCATTAGTTCTGATTTGTCCCGGCTGTGTTCCCACCTGTTCCCCATTCCTCTCATTATCTCCTGTGTGTATTTAAGTCCTCTGTCTTCCTTTGTTCAGTATCATGTTGTCTGTTCTCCATCTCCATGGTTCCATCTCCATGTTTCCATGCTGCCAGGATTTTCCTCGTTCAGGTTTTTGTTATATTCAAGTTTTTGTTCTTTAGTTTTCCCAGTTTAGTTTTAGTTTTTCCTTGTAAGCGTTTGCCTTTTGTTTTTGTACCCTGTTCATCAGCCTTATTAAACAGCTTGCGTTTTGTTATCAAGCCTTGTCCACGCTCCGTTTGTTTCTGCACCTGGGTCCACCTCCTCTCGCCACACAGTCTGCTTCTGCCAGACTGTGACATTTCTCTCTGACTCCTCCCCTCCTTCTGCATTTGAACAGAGCTGAGTGATGCTTTATGTGATTTCCTCATTCATAAAGCTTCCACCAAAGCACAGAGTGGAGTTTACATTTGACCAAATTCTGAAATCGCAGCTAGACATTAGTGGGTTTTAGAATCTTTCAGTCGTCAGTGTAAAGACGGAGACACCAGCTACATCGCTGATTTATTACCATTTCTTTATGTATTATCGGCTTAGAATATAATCTATATCTTTCTGTCACTTTGTGAAGCGTAATGCTGATGTCAGACTGTCAGTTTCCTTCCACATGAAGCATGTTCTGCGTGTTACTCTAGCAATCACTGGTTAAAGTAAATCCCAAAAAGTGGATTGTGCAAATTGATTATTTCAAAAGGAAGTTGAAATGCAAAGCCAGTGAGAGAATGGAAATGTGGACAGAGTTTAAAAAGATAGGTTATACATACTATGTATTACTTTTTATACTCTGTGTTGACATGAGCAAATGGAAATTGTTGAATTTAAATGTTAAACATAATGTGTTTCCTTGTATCATATAACTAAATATCACTTTGTGTTTAACAAATTAGGGCACTCACGTCTACTCGTTTTAATGTTTTCATGTAAATGGAAGACAAATCACAATACCTCTGCCATCATTGCACCCACATTCAAATATGAGACATAAAATTATGATGATCCTCTCACTGATATGCTGACATTCATATTTATTATTCACATGCAGTTGTATTCAATATTATATATTATATATATTTAATTAGTTTTTTGTTGTTGTTGTCATAATGTCATTATATTTGCAGTAAGAGCTGGATGTAATATTTTGTTGCTGGCAATGCCATTCCTTCCCCAAAAAATGTGGCAGTACTAAATTATTGATTAGTGGCTCAAGACCAGTTTGAACATGACAGACTGAGCGCTTCAGTGGACGGTGCTCTGGTTCTGAAGGTGCTTACAGTCTGGTTGTCAGTACATTTCTGAATTTTCAAATAGTCATTAAAGTCTAAAAACCAAACAAACACAGTATTATCTTTATCTGAAAACACAGAGTGTAATTGCTGCCTTCTTATTTGTGTCTGGTAGGATGCGATGACCCATGACTGCCAGGAGGTGGCAGCAATAGCGCTAAAGGCCATGTCCCAGCTTGTTTTTTTTCATACATCTGTGACGATGAAGATGTCGTGATGGTGTCTGAAAATGCTGAAGACTTGTCCCTCTGTCAAACTTCAGTATCAGAGCAGACACCAGTAAAAACACAAGATGGGGTTCAGATTTGGATGTTTCACCCTGTCAATGTGACATGCAAAGCCACACACAAAGTGGTCAAAATAAATGTCTGTGTACTCAACTGTTAAAAAACAACAAGAGAAATATTAGCTTCATCAGTGTAATTATTTTAAAATATCAATTTTGTGTTTTAATAGGACACTTTAAGCTGCAGTGATGATGTTAATACGCTCAGAAAAAGACGGAAGAACAATAAAATCTAATCCTTAATCTGATCTGATATGACCTTTCTGTAGGTTCAACGTTCACCATCTTGAACCTTGAACAATCAATAACACCTAGTCTGGTTTAGATTTGGCACTTCCAGTCAGTCAATCTGTTCCACTGCTGCTGTGTTTCCTTGACTGAAGTCCATGATGTTATGATGATAGTTATCCTGACCATCAATCTCACTTTTTGTCATGTGACTGACAGAACGAACAACCCACTCGTAAAGCACTGGATAAAAGTTCACTCCAGCACTTGCACTGCAGTTGGATGATTTCAGTTCATTTATAGAAGAAGGAAATTATGGAGAGGTGGAGCAGTACAGCAATAGAGCTTTTGAGTAGTAGAGTAATGGACATTATTTTTGTTTTTATTGCATAAAAGGATAAGAGTGCAATGGTAAAGTGGAACCAGCATCCAGGACGGAAACAGTCACATCATACTGAACTTTGATTCTTTGGTTGTCTGTTAGTGACTGACAAACACTCATACACAACACTCTCCACTTCTAGAGGGAGTCTCTGCTATCTCAGTGGCTTCACGTATGATGATGTCGATGATGGAATCGAGGTCACTGTAAGAAAAATATCCAGCAGAAGAGAAGGAAGCATTCACAGTGCTGTATGTCACAGTATCATCTGCACCTTTACATTGTACCTAAAAGAAAACATGAATAATACAATTCCTATCTTAATTCAAAATACGTGTGAGACGTTTTGAGAGTTATGATTTGGGTGCTAACGTCTTCGCTGTAACCGATTACAGAGCTTACCCCGGCTTTATTCTGGGTCTGATTCTACAAAAACTTCATTTTTAAGTGATGTTTTTCACACTCTCCAGCAGTAGAGGCACAGCTCTCTCAGTGGCTTTATGCCTGGGAGATCTGATGTTGTCTGTTTCATCACCACTAAAGCTGGATCTGTTGTCATGGATCATTGTTTGTAAACAACATTATTATTCTTCAGAATTTATATTAAATAAAGACTCCATAAGCTAGCAATAAGATGAGATAAGCTGCTTCACACCTTGTGCCTGGTTACAAAGTTAGAATTACTATTTTAGAGCATGTTTACAGCCCTGTTTACTCTAACCTGCATCTTAATCGATGATCAGTCAATATATGCAGCATTTAAAAGAATATAACAGTAATAAGTAAAATGTTATTTCTTTTGTTTGTTGACAGTGGAGTAGAGGCTGCTCAGATCATAGAAAACAGAAGTGGAGGAAGTTTTCACAGTGCTGTAGGTCACAACGTCACCTTCATCAGTACCGTCACCTAGAACCTAAAAGAAAACATAAATGCTAAATTCCATAAACCTTATCATTTAAAACAACATATACTGGTCATGATTTGGATAGAAAATACTTTACCTGGGCTTTAGTCTTACTCTTCCTGGTGAAGCTGATGGAAGCGTAGGAAACACCATCTTCAGGTTCAGTCTACACAGTAAATACAATATTATGACTCATCAGCTGGAAACAACAAGTATTTGTGTTCATTCACACAGACACATTTCATACAGCACATACAGCAGTGAGTGTTTCTTTGTACTGGGAGTAGTGTGTGACCTCTGCATAAACACAGGACAGGTGAGTAAAAATCGCAGTTTTCTTATTTATTTTTGGGGGTCAGCTATTTATATTACCCTTATAAACCCTTTGTTGCTACAACTACTTATTTCTACAGTACTTGTTACACTCACATTTGTATAAAGTATTTTCTTATTAGTGTTAAACTCACTGTGTTTTCTTCCCTTTGCCTTTTACTTCCTGAAATGACAAGACACTCATGTTTAGCTTCTGTAGATCTCAGTGCAGGTGTCCAACACCTGGAAACATCTGTCTGGAAACTGCCTCAACAAAATACATCAAACATTCAAGATGAAACATATTTCTACACACATTAAAAATGTACAAATAAGTTTTTTAAATTTACCTTTCAATCTGTGAATGGTCTCACCTTTCACTGTCTTCTGTCTGATTATGAAAACAGCAATCGCTGTGAGTGCTGCCAAACCCACAAGAACAATAATAAACCACCGTGACCAACCTGGAAACAGAATAAAGTCAGCACAGTCACTGGCACTATGAAATGAGCTGGATCCATATCAGCTCTAACGTTCATGTTTTTGGTTTTAACAAATGCATCTTTTAGCCACTACCTTGTTTTTCATTTATGATGTTTGTAAATGTTATGTCACTTCCATTTGACGTGCTTATTTCCTCTGAAGTTGTCCCTTCACTTCTTATATCTGACGTTGGCAGAACTGTAGTTGTTAATTGTGTTGTTCTTGCATCTCCACCTGTACAATGAGAACATACACCATTTTAACACTGCTGTTATATTTAAAGTCGAATCCTTAACCTCCTAAGACTCGAAGTCATTCACGGCATGCATTTTTAATTTCTCTTTGCTATTTGAGCTGATTGGGACCTGATGAGTGTAAAAACAAAGAATTACCAGATTTTTTTCCCCCTGATTTTTGTTTCTGAGAAAAATGAGGTCCACATATGAGAACATTCGTTTTAAATTTCAATCAAACAGTGGCAGCATAATGTCCTCGTAAGTGGATATCAGGCCCTTTTTGTATTTTGGTTTAGACAACCCAAAATGTGATGTCCACATATGTGGACGCCAGGTCCTAGGAGGTTAAGATGAACATATATTGTAATTATGAACATCAATCTAAAGTTAATACAGTTCTCACCTGTTTTGCCACCCAAGGAGTTCAAGGTAAAGGGAAACAGCTGTGCTGATTTAGTGTCTTTATTTGTCACATTACACTTCAGTAACTCATAAATCGTCTGATTAAAGGCAGATGAGCTAAATGTGACAGTAGAAGTGCAGGAACCTGGTGATATCTCCATATCTGAGTTAGATATTTTCTCTTTACCCTGATACAGCCACTCCACTGCGTGTCTACAGTTTTCATGTGGGAACACATTGCAGGACAAGGTGACTTCATCATTGTCCTTTTGTTCAGTCACTGGTGATAATGGAGATAATGAAGACGAGAGAGAAAGAGAAAAAAATTAACCATATTAATAATAATTAATGTAATGGTTCAGTTTGTTTTTTTCTAAAACAGTTTAAGATAAAAACATTAAGATGTAAATACTTACTGTGAATAACAAATAAAAGAACAAGTGAGTCTGATCCTCGTTGGCTTCCTGGTATAAACTGTCTACAGGTGTAAAGACCAACATCCTGATCTGTGACCTTCTTTATAACCAGACCACAGTCTGCTGTAACATCCAGTCTGTCTGCCTTTTTCTGAATCTGTCCATGTTCAAAAAGTCTTTCAGTGTCTGTTCTTCTTAAGTCAGTGAAGAGCCAAACAATGCTGCCACAGTTATGCTGACCATGTTTCCCATTTTCACAGGGTAAAGTAGCTTCATTATCAATGCTGACAATCAGAGGTGGATGTTGGCCACTTGCTGCTGTTGAGAGAAAGAAAGAGAAATGTGGCCAACAAAGTCAGACTACGACTGTGTTGATCATACTTTGTCTGAGGACCATTTTAAATGAACACCAGTTTCTGTCTCATCTTTGGTTTAAAATCTCCGTCATTTGTATCCTTACCTGCAAACAGACACGTGAGTATAAGTAAATGATCCATCTGAATCCATCTGAATGCAAACATTGTGCTTCTTCTTAGTCTCTTGATCTAATGACTCGTCTCTGAAGATTCTGCCTAAAGATACCTAAAAAATAAATCTGTTTCCTGTGAGTAATGAGGTGTCACTTCCTTCTAGTGACTTCAGTCTTTTTCTTCCGATCGCGACCATTTGTTGAATTAGTTGAGATCATCTGTTTAATCTATCACAGTTTACAGTTAAACTGAGGTACATTTGCTTACTCTAATCTTGTGTAATTCAAGATTGTGTTATTGTGGGGTTAAAAATGACATTTGTGGGGTTGTTAATAGAAGAGGAAGTTGGAGGCTTGCAGAGTGCTCCATTTTTAGAAAAAACATCAGCATGGTGATGTCATGGCACTGTGATGATGAGTTAAGCATGATCTGGCATTATGTTTCCCATTTTCATTAACAAGTTTGCTTCTGACGATATTAAATTATTCATAACAAGGTGCTTTAGACAATCTTTTCTTTGAAATGTAACATTTTATTTCTGAGGTTCATGTAAGCTGGGTCGCAACAAAGTCACGGGTATATTTTACCGTTACAGTATAACATGCGGTGTCAAATCTTCAGAGGTCTGCTGTTATTGTCTTGGGAGAAAACAAGAAATAACTACATGAACATTAGAAATAAACTTTTTAAAAGTAATTTTTCAAAAGTACCGTGTTATCAACCATTTCATAGCAACAGAAACATGTTCATATGTTCAAAAAGGGAAACCTAAAGCTAGATCAGCTTTCATCAGTGTGTTAACCATTTCTGTTTCAGATGTTTAACTTTTTTTTTCTGATAAGAAATGCACTCTAAAACTTGACAGCCACATCAGGGCCATCTTATATCTTCACTAGTAACGCGACATCTCCAAACTCCTCTTATGTCATTTACCAGATAAATGTAAATTGTGACACATTAAACAGATCATCTCAACTAATTTCACAAATGTTGGAAACAGAAGGAAAATGACTCAGAAGTCAGTATGAGGAAGTGACACCTCGTCACTGACGCGACACAGATATATTTTTAGATGAGATTTTAGACATGTGTCATTAGAGAAGAGACCAAAACCGAGTGAGAATGCACGATTATCGCAGGTGATTTAATGATTTTGAAATGTACAAATATCAAGAGATACAACACAAATTTTCACATTTAAACCAAAGATGAGACACAAACTGGTGAAAACTTTATTAGTTTGTTGGTAAAATATCTCTTTCCTTTTTGAAAACAGCAGCATCTGGGAAAATTTTGACCTTTTTGCACTGTTACAGATGGTGATGAAGCCTCTTTGTGGTGTGAAAAAGGTGATGATTACTCAGCATAACTGTGAGAGTTTTATATGGAATTTCACTGAGTTTAGAAATAGTCTTTGGACACGGGCAGATTCACAAAGGAGCCGAAGCTAAATCAGTCTGCAGTTAAAGCAACTGCAGACATTACACATCAGGAAGACAACAAGAAACAGACTCCCATCTTCATCTTTCTATTGTTTACATCTTAATGTTGTCACCGCAAAATCTGGTATGTGACCAAACGCAAACATAAGTGTACTTCAAATGTGCAGCTGATAAAACTATAAAATTAGAGAAAAATGAAGGGCTTAAACATACAATACAAGCTGAAAGCAACACAGGTGCTGCAGAAAATCAGCAGCGTGACTGTGCATAATGAAAAAGTACTGTACAATCTCCTTAATGTTGAGCTGTGCATGAGGCCGCTGTGGTGGTGTTCGAGAGTGTGAGAGTAAAGAATATTAAAAAACTCTTAAAATATAGACTATATGCAAATTTGATACAAGGTAAGAAAGTACAAATAGATGTATTGTTTTAGGATGATATATTAATGCTTATAGAACAATAAAAAAGTGAACAAGGAAGAAAAACAAGGAATAAATTTGCATCCAAGAATTTGTATTCATTACTTATGATCCGCAGAGGAAAAGAAAGACATTGGATGCCTTAGACCCTACTGCTATCACTGCACAGGTCTGAGATATCTTCCATTCATATTGTCAGTAGAATTTATCGGTCAGTACTGTTCCCTGCGTTTGCATTCCCAGTTGAGCTATTTTACTGATGGTGGCTTTGCTTGCTCCTTGTGTGTTTTGTTTTCCATGCTGCCTGTCTTTTTGTACATGACCAATGAATGTTCTTGAATAAAAATATCTATTTTGGACTTGTTCCCAGTTTTCCATGTCATGCGTTTGGGTCCTCACCCCTGTGAAACCACTAAAAATACTTCAGAAAAATGAAATGAGATTTCAGTGGACTCAAAGCCTGCGTCAGAACCTTGTTTGGTTTATATTAAAACACAATTACAGTCAATGAGACTTGATTCAATCATTCAGTTTTACAACACTCCACAGTCACAGACAGTTCAAGCATTCAAACTGTCATCTTTATAATCACAAAATCTAAATAAGAGCAGAACCCAGAGTTCAAACTCAGGGCAGCTCGAGAGGAACAGCTGGAGCAGGGGTGAGAGTTGTTTCAGCAGGGTAAAGAATCATTCATCCAAATGTTTCACTCAAATTAAAAGAATAAGTTTTCCAAATTAAAATCTGCTTTCCTCACTGTTAGACCACTGCAGCTGCATATGTTAAAGCAAGGAAGTCAGATATAAAATTATCATAATTTTCCATCCATTTCCCGTCAGTGTGTGTTTTTCTGTTTGTTTGTTTTCTAGTGTAATTTATGGTGTTTCTGAGCGATGTCACATTAAAGCGTAGCTTTAGAGAATTGTTCTTTATTTAAAAATGCAACATTCAGCACTTGAAATTACAAATATTTGTATCTTTCCTTGTATGTTTATAGAACAGACAATATACATACACTACAAAAATGCCAAAAAAACACATCTAATTCACTCTATTTTTTTATTTAGAAAAATAATGTCCACCTGAATCCTTGGAATAATAAGAAATATAAGATTTTAAGGCAATATTACCGCTGATCACAAAGTTGTGGAGCGAGCAAATGACAACGTCTGTGTCAAGCTGACTCGACTCACATGTCGAGAAGCTCTACTGTAACTGCAATTTGGTCCCACTCCCTTCATGTCACCGTGTGTTTACCGTGTCAAAAAATGTGGATGTAGGTGTGTTTCACATTTTGATCACTGACAAAAGGGTGTCACAGGTTTCACTCAAGGTTCTGATTTAACAGCTCCATCATCGTTTTCTACAGGTCTCATCAAAGAGAGGCTATATCTGTTTCCTTTGGAATATTATCCAGAGTTTCTGGATGATGTATCTTTAAAGTCATGTTGCTGTTGCAGAATGTGTTTTTCATTGTTTCATAGCAACACTTGCACCAGTGGTTACTGTGTGTTGTGTTTACGTTAACAGAGAGCTGCAAAAGTACATTCAAATAGTGTCCCGTGTGCAATAACACAAATGCTCATCTTAAATTTACTTTCCTGCATAAAAGTAACAAAGTGTGACAGACTGGTGATTTAACCCAGTATTCTTCTATAATGACTTTTAGTTTCTTTTCTGGACCACCTTATGTAACAAATGTGTAACACACTATAAAAATTGCTGTTTCACCAAACAAATTGTAGTATTTTCATCTTTAATGATGTAGTAGCAATTAGCAGTAAGCAAATTCTTTCTTTTTGTTCTTTTTGTACTCTGCTGTTATTCTCTTCTTGGTGTTAGATGACCTGAACTGGACCTTTATTTAAATTTGTAAACATTAAGGAAAATTGTCTAACAGCTAAATGAAGCCACAAGGGCTAAGAATGATGCAAAGGTAATTAGTTGTAGACTATTAGCATAGTCATATTAATAAAATAGCGTTATTGTTGAGAAATCGAGGTTTATATCTTGCCCATACTGCACTTGGCAAGTTGAACAACTTGAGCAAAGGTTCAAACAGAGACAGGAGTCCCAGACTTTTAAAATAAATTATATCTCCTAAACACAACCATGTTGTCCTTGTGTAGCTTTCATACACATGAAATGCAATTTGAGAGGCTTTTAGGTTGATCACAGACAGAAGCCACTTCGGAGCTGAGCCTCTGCTACAGCAGTGACATGTAGTCAGTGTGGATATCTGTGCCAAAGATTTCAGACAGATGCAATCTGGAGGTGTTTATTTTAAGATTTGTGCATTCCCAGGCCCTGTGTGGCTCAAGACCAAATGCACTAACCACAGACCAAAACAAAAAACTGCTACTGTTTCCATCTTTGCTGAAGTTTATGTGTGTTTACACTTCTTGTCTGCCAAGGAGACTTAATAAAAAAGTTTTACTGTTGCAGTTTTCTGGTCGAATATTCTCTGCTCACTGTCTCCTAATGCTTCGTTCGTTTCAATAAAAGGAATCAAACAACTTAAAAAAACAGAACCCATACTTTCCTCAGCAGCATGATGGGAATATTTATGTAAAGTATGACTTTCATCCTGGTGTACATCTGGATAATAACTGCATAAAGTGTCAGAGTCGATCATTCTAATGCTGATGGGAACAGGAAAGGAAGATTCAGGCTGGAAAAGAAGAGCACAAAATAATACTGATGACGTGACTGAAATAACAGTGGAGCA
>VOQK01032321.1:17422-28087 GCA_015052645.1 Benitochromis conjunctus
CACTGTAATTATATGGTATGTTTAGGGTCGCTGGCTGTATTACTGAGTAATTTAACCTTCCAGTTTTACATTGTAATTACTCAGGCCTAACCTCCCCATCTTGAAAAATAATTACAAAGTATTATTAGGGACATGAATTGTAATATAGAGTAGTCTAACCTCCCCATTGTACATTTTAGTTACGGAAAGAATTTAGGGGGTACAGGCTATATTATAAAGTAGCCTAACCTTCCCATAGTACATTGTAATTACAGATACATTTTTGCGGCCCGGGTTATATTATAGTATAGTTATAGTATAGTTATAGTTACATTAGTAAAATAAGAGCCCCATTTTGCATTGTAATTCCACAGTACATTTTGAGGAGTGGGCTGTATTGAAGAGTAGCCTCCATCAAACATTGTAATTACAGAGAATTACTAGAGACAGTTTATATCCCTGAGTAACCTAACACCTCTTATCTTACACTGTACTTTTAGGGGCATGGGGTGTATCATTGAGTTGCCTGACATAAAAGTTTTACATTGTAATTAAACATGTTTGGTGCCACCAGACATTTAATTAAAACGATTTATATTTGAATCTGAATTGTCTAATTTTAATAATTTCACTTGCTCTGATTTTCATTCTCACTAAAAATTCAGCTCTCTACATATGCATGTAGTTTCTTGCTGAAATTCATTTCTCATAACACAAATTTAGTTTTTGCAATTCAAATGACATTTTCAGCAGTTGAGAAGGGATTCACTCGAAGCTTTTATGGACACTATATGACCATCAAAATAAGATGTAAGATGGGCAGGTTAGGTTACTCAATAATATATTATAATATTATATAAGTAAAAAAATACCTCAAAGTTACTGAAATACTTATAGTATAATTTGTTTCTTCTGTCTTTTAAAACCTCTAGTTTTTACACTCCTTGTTCTGCTGTACAAGTAAATCGCTATTTGAAGCTGCTGTAAACTGCAGCCTAATTCAGAAAAATCACATGGTAATTTCCAGGAAATTACACAACACATCATGGGCTGTATTATAAAGTGCTAGCACCGTTCTCTATTGTCTGCTATACATTTATATATTGTCATTTATGTGTTGTTACTACAATGAATGCACATACTGGACATAACAAAGTTGCAAAAAACGAGATCTGCTCACTGGATGTTCCTGCGGTACATCCACCTGTTTGGCCTTCTCCCCCTCAGCCATCAGTCACTTTGCTCTCCACCACCCCCCTCTTGCACCTCTGGTGAAGTGGGGCCACTGCCCTTTATGCTGCTCTGCTTACGAGGAATGTGGCACGTTACAGACCAGACACACACACACACACTGAGGAAAACAGCTCCCCAAAGGCAGGACCATACAGTCAATGTGTAAATGTGCAGAAGAGGTTTTTGAAGGCTTCACACAAACAGTATTGTTGCCTCAACAGGACTGAGCTGCTTAGTGGGGCTTTGTGGGATGTCGGTGGAGTAATGATGTGGGTGATGGGGGGGGCAGATTTTCTTTTACAGTATTTTCTGACTTTTATAATACACTATTATAATCTACAGTTAAAAAAATCTATAAAACTTTTACTTTTAAGTGTAATGTTTCAGTTTTGGCATAACGAGGGCTGACTAATCCTTTAATTAACTTTAATTTACATAATCAGTTACATATACGTATCAGTAACACATATAAACATTACTGACTGCACAGTTTTTAGTGTCTTTGACATTTCTGCACTCATACTTCTTCCTTATCTGCTGACATGTACACAGATACCACTGGCTCTGGTTGTGTTGGTCTTCTCCGTTCATTTACTGGTCTGCTTGACGTATAGACATTCCTGATCCTAATAAAGTCTAATTACTTTGGTGATTCAGACTTTTAAACTAGTGCCACGGCACAGCTGAGTAGTTTGTCTTTCTAACAATAACAACCTATAGAAAAACAAAATGTTGTTTCATTAATTACTTATATGCTGGTTGATACTGTAAGTAGTTCCCCTTATTTCACCTTCTCGTGCCCTTTCTTGAAATAAACTCTGGGTAATTTGCGCATTCATCAAAATCCATAAAAAAGGAGTGCCAGCTGTTTCTACTCCTGTTCCTTCTCTGTCTTTGACAATCCTCCGGACAGCCAGAGACAGAGAGTCTCTCCGTCATGCTGTGAGTGGATCACGACTCACAGTTATACGAACTAGTACACAAACTTTTCACACAAACTCAAAAATTTTCCACAACAGTGCAAATATCATCACTTTGAAACCTTTACTTCCTGCACTGCTTCTGCTGCTTTCATCTCAGGGTGTCAGCCCACAGCTGCCCTTAATGAGCCCTAACCCCTACGACCTTTAACCTCCTCAAACCCTCTCACAGTTGGCAGTGTTATTTCCTGAATTGGTCTCTTCTCTTCTTTTGTTTTAAAATGCTTTCAAGCAAAAGAGTTTAGCAGCAAAGATATGACAGAGGACCTGAGAGATGCTTCTGGCCCTGTAGTTAATCAGTCTACTGTTTATTGAAGCCTCATCAGAAATGATCTAAATTACTAAGGAGATGTAGCTGGAGAAAAAGTTGAGGAATGCCAAATTACACTAGAACTGGACTGTAACTCAGTCAAAACAGGTCTTATGGAGTGATGACATTTTGAAATTATTGGATCAAATTTCTGTCAGTATGAACAGAAGAGGTCAAGAGAGAGGTACAACATGAGTGTCTGCAGCCATCTGTTAAACATGATAAAGTGTGTCATGGTTTGGGGCTGTGTTTCAGCCAGTGTTGTTGGAGATGTTGTCAAACTTGATGGAATTGTGAAGGCAGGAAAATAAAAGGTTGAATTTGATCCACTATTTGAAAAGCGTCTGATTGGAAACCGCTTCTTTTTTCACCATGGCAATGTTCCCAAACACGCTGCCAATGCAGCTAAAGCACACCTGGAGCACTATCAGTTGTGGATTGGCCTCCTCGGAGCCTCAACCTCAATATTATTGAAGCAGTGTGGGATCAACTTGACAGAGAATGAAAAGGCTGCCAAAATCCAAAGTTGAGCTTTGAACATCCTTCAAGCAGCCTGCAGATAGCTTAGCTAAGACAGTGCAGGCTGTGTTGAAGAACTTAGGTGGTCATACTTTTAATAGTGACTTTAAGCTTGTTAGAATTGAATTTTGCTTTATATACTGTATTTCGATGTATGTCTGTACACGTTTCAATAAATCACTGCACCTTTACCCATTTTCCAAGCAAAATATGAAGAAATTAGTGATGTCTCAAGACTTGTGGACAATAATGTAACCAATCTAGCACATAACCATGACAACTACATTTAACAGAAGGTCTGTTTATGTATAAATATGCTTTCCGCAGGGTGTTCTTTTTTAGCATTGTGTAGAAAACCCTAATCGGCATTACATTCCTGTTGCATTTGTGTGTTTGCACACTGGGATGTCAGGCAGAAAAAGTGAAGGAAAGCTGAAGGAGGGCAGGCTTAAACACAGTTGGGTGTGATGAGAGGGTCTTTTTTTTCTGCCATTCTCTGTGGTGGGTGGCTCAGTCATGCAGGACACCCTTTAATGGATAACAAGCAGAACAACTTTCATTCTTCAAAATAACCTATGGTCCCCTGAACACAGACAGAGAGCTCAGGAAGAGAAAGACAAAAAGAAAACCTCACACAAACATGGTAGAAGAGTTTCCTTCTTCTACCTTTAATTTTTCCACATATCAAGAGCAGGTTTTTTCTGCTCTTGATATGTGGAAAAATCCCAAGTCCCAAGTTTTCCTGCAAGATGTAATTAGGACAGAAACAATGCACTTAGTGCATCTAAATCCTGATCCTGTTTGTGTACGTGGTTTAGATAGAGTGTTTGTTTACTAAACTACTGATTGCCATATCCTATGTTTGAACAGGAGTCCAAATAGAAGCCAAAGCTAAAGTACTGCCTGTATCGCAGCCCCTTATAGCAACAGGAGTAATAAACAGTGCTGGTGGTGACATCACATACGTTTTGCTAACCATGCCAAATCAGAAATGTCTCGTGATCACACCCAGACATTCCTCATGCTGCCAGCACTCCTCTTCATCTCAGCAGAGGTGCTGTCAGTCACCACTTTATCTCATCCATGTTACCCACTCGTATATGTGTGTGATGATGTTTTTATGCGTCCAGGTATTTAAAACGTCCATCTGAAGATAGACTGAAACATGATCTCACTCAGACTGGCATGGAAGGAGTTGAGACTCCCTGTTTGAGTTTTCTCCTCGCTCATATTTTAAAGATAAACCCATCCCTGTGCTCTCTGTTTATCGCACTTTTAAGAAAACACTCGCTGTAGAAATGTTGTTGGATCGTCTTAAATTATACATGGAAATCTAAATATTGTGTCATTTTCTGGAGAGTGAGATTAAATATTTGGCATGCCTTTTTGTAAATATTGAGATTTGCAGGGTTAAAGTTTTAAAGGTTTAGATGCTTTTTCGGGAGGTAAGTGGGAATAATCTGTGACATATTATCATCTTTTTAATTGATATGGTCAACCTGTTGCTTGTTAATGCATCAAGCAAATACAGATTTGAAAGAATATTTCACTTTATCATACATTTACCAGCAGGTAATAGTTACTGGAAGTTCGTGTCCAGTAGGATTTCATATTTCTTCATCCATGTACATTGAATTATACCACCTGATGTTATGGACCTACATAATGCATCTTCTGATTTTTCAAACATGCCACAGTATTCCTTTTAAAAATGGGACAGCAGTCAACATAGCTTTTATATGATGTATACATAAGGATCAAAATATTGCCAACAAAGTTAATGCATCGGTGGAATTTGGAGGTCAAATTCTCCCTGAATGAATGAATGATATGGTATGAATTATATGGTAGATAAACATTTTAACAACCTATTAAATAACACATGTTAAATCTGTTTTTCATAACTTTATCTGAGCTTTATCAAATGTAAATTGAGCAAAATACAAAAATCCTGAGTGTTTTATTTAAGTTGCAAAATAGTTTCAGACAAATAATTCTCTATGTGGCTTTAAATACACATTTCCTAACAAATATTTGAGATATTTCATACATTTTGAAAGTTTTAGACGTTTTGGGATTTCAAATAACATTGTACGTGTATTAGTACAAGTACTTAAAGACAGTTCTCAAAGATACTGCAAAAAAAACAAGAACTTCAGCTCACATCCTGCCAGCCTCAGTTAGCACATTAAATGTTCATGATGGCGCAATTAGAAGAACCCTGAACAGGTTATGGTTTGGAGGGTTTGCCAGGAGAAAGTCTCTTGTCTGTAAGAAGAACATGGGAGCACAGCTCAGGTTTGCAAAATAACATCTGAACAAACCACAACACAATGTCCTTTGGACAGCTGAGACCCAAGTGGAGATGTCTGACCATAATGCACAGTGTCGCATTTGATTTTGTTTTGCTGCCACTGGCCCTGGGCGCCTGGCAGGCACTGAGTCGACCATGAACTCCTCTGTATTCTAAAGAATCATGAAGTCAAATGTGATGATGTCTGTCTGACAGCTAATGCTTGGCCCAGACTGTCATGCAACAGAAGATCGATCCCAAGCACAGCAGCGAATCTACAAAATGAAAATAATTGAGGTGATACAATGAAATCCAGACTTCAACCTGAAAAATTGTGGCTCATCTTAAGTGAGCTGTACAAAAAACAAATACCTCCAAAACTCAATGAACCAAAGCAACTTTGGCTCCATAGAGTTCTGTGATTACTTTCTTTTTCATGTGTCTGTATACATGTGCATACAGGGGTTTTTTTTTGTTTTTTTTCCTGCAAACAGTTTGTTTTATATGCTCTTGTGGCTCTAAGCATATAGTTCTGTTGTTAGGACCTTACGTTTGTGACATGCAGCCAATCAAAAGAAAGTTGCCTTAAAGGGAGACTGGCCTTAAAGATTAAGGAGCTAAAATAGTTTGTCTCGGGCAGAGGATGAGATCAGGGGCTACACCAGTGCAAGAAGAAAAGGATTATTTTGAGCTCTGAATCATGTTAAGCTAGTCTAAAAGAGAAACAGGAAATAAATACAATATGTTCATTTTAAATGCTGCACTTAGCCCCTATAATATAAAAAAGGGTGAATTTACTTTTTAACTTTTCTCCTCATAAAAGCAAGATTTGATGATCTCCCCTGTACCCTTGATGGCGAGCTTTGACACCTCAGTATTTACCAATAAAGACGTGACTTGACCACCATTAGTAGTTTCCAGGTAGCTGCATAGGCAAGAGACCACCCACACTAACTTCTGACGCACATCCAGTCTTTTTGTTCAGTGAGCAGGCCTGAAACACTTAGTTCAGAAAAAAAGTTTCAAGGCTTACTTCTAGTTATCTTTCAAGGGGTAAAGAGATAAAGGGATTTGTCTTTTTCCCGGTAATAGACGAATGACTTGTCCCTATTTTCCAGATTTGACCTGATGTTTGTTTACATGTGATAATTTCTTTGCTGTTCTGTGAAGCCCAAAAATAAACAAACCTAACATCTTCACTTTCAAATATCCAGATGGATATTTAAGTGTTAGGATATGCATCAAATGCATATGTGAGGATTGCATCAAACCCACTAACCTAGCATAAAACAGAGGGTGGTCATATGCAAACTCGTACATTTGTTTGTACCTGTGTTTGTGTGTATACTAAAGCTTAGAGAGTAGTTTACCCAAACCACAGGGCTCCATCCACGCACACACACACACATTACACTTCTACTCCTCCTCCCCCTCTCTGCACCCTCCATGTTCCTTCCTGTTCCTGTTTCCTGTTCTGCTGTCCCCCTGCACAGGAAGCCTGGTCGTGCTACTGGACTCTGACAAAAAGCCGTGAGTCAAGCTGTAAACTTTGTGGACACCCTGGAGGAAAAAACGTGGAGGGTTTTTTTTTCTGATCTCCATCTCCATCTAGCTCTCTCATTGTTTCTCAAACAAATGACTCATGGGGTCTTTAACTCTATGTACAAAGCCACATTTGTCCTCCATGTTTAACCACCTGCAGGCTCTTGGCTTTGCTGTCTGTGAGTAAGCTGTGTCCAGCTGGGAGGTCTGTAGATTGTATGCACCTGCTGGCTCTGGTGTAAGTCTTACTCAATCAGTAAAAGCATTACTCAGGTCACTTGTTTCATGACTCGTTTATGCTGCTTTGGAGGCTTTGTGATATCATTGTCCTGTAATGTTAATTTTTCAAGTGACCAGTTATTCCAAGAGGAGTTGTCAGCTGGTGTGAGGATCTCGGACTCAGGGTTGTGACCCCGATCCGAAGTTTGAGGCTCGACTTCGATTAGATCATCCCTGATCAGTGGGGGGAGGTGATATGCAGCTCGCCTGACCCGTGACCTCCAGAGGTCAAGGTTCAAGCCATGAGAATCAACTTCTTAACTCAACCCTGACAAAACACACGTCGCTCATTCGTGATACAAATCTGAAATCAGCGAGCAAACCTTTTGACACGGCCTTAACTGTATGGCCTCTCGCTCACTCGGAGGTCAAGTTTAGTTGTTCTCTGTGTGCTGTGTCATCCGTTTCGCATGTGTTTGTTTGTGTGCATGTTTCAAAACATATGGCAACATTTGCTCTTTAGATGAAACACAATGAAGAAAATGTGTTTTTGCTGTCTCAGCCATTTTTACAGTGACCATTATAGGCTTTAGGTAAATCCCAGCTTCATCTTCCAGACTGCTGTGGATAGGCTGTGCGTATGTTTGTGCATGCGTGTGTGTATGCGCGTGTGTGTGTATGCGTGTGTGTGTGCATGTGTGTGTATGTGTGTCCATAGTTACTGGAATGTCTGCTAGCCAGGCCTTTTATTAGGCTCATCCATACCACCACATTATAGGCTCCCGTAGCTAGGCAACTGCAGGTTCTGGCTGGTTACAATGGCGAGCATCCATTGAGTGACGTTGCCGGCCCTATTTGCCTCCCTCCTAAGAGAAATGAGGGCCTTTTTAAACGTGCACCCCCCCATTCCAGCTCTTTCAGCACTCACACATACATACACTCACTTAACCCGTTAATCACACAGACACACACACACAAACAGTGCTTCGTCACCCTCTGTGAAGATGAGTGGAACTAACAATCTGAAAAAAAACCTCCCATCTCACTGAGACAGAGCACACTGCAGCTTCCCGGGAAGGTCTTTGTGTAGGAAAACCCATGCAGGCCACAAAGTGTGAGCGCTTACTGTAAGCCAGTCTTAGCCTGATTATATTACTCTATCTAGTTGAACATGTTTTACTGTGCAACAATATTCCCACAAATACAAGTAGATGAGGCTATGATAACCTGTGCGATTATAGGTAAACATGAAAGTATGATTAACAGTTATTGAAATTACAAATTACTCCCATTTTATTCTTTAGACTAAATGTTTAGGTTGCCATTTAAAACATGGTCATTTTGTTGGATTCATAGTCTAATTTCCAAAGAAATGTAGTTTGACATCAATAAATAAAAGCTCTACCATTTACCGTTTGGGAAAAAAGGTAATTTTGGTTATCTTAAACCAGTTATCAGAGATCTTGGCGTGACGTTTTATGGGGAGTTGCCACTGAATTCTGATGTTAAGGGTCTGGTTCATTCTAATTTTTATCAGTTGACAAATGTCACAAAACGCAGTCCTATTATATCTAAATGTGAGATGGAGTTTGTTATTCATGCTTTTATTTCCTCTTGCCTTGACTACTGCAGCTCACTGCCTTCTCCTTGGACCATCTAGCGCTCATACAAAATGCTGCTGCAAAGCTCCTTACCAGCTTCTCCGTCCTCCAGCTCCTCACATCACACCTCTGCTGATCTCACTGCACTGGCTCCCCATTAAATTTAGAATCCAATTCAAAGCTTAGGCCTTCCTCTTTTGGTGTCTGCGTGATGAAGCACTCACTCTTGCCGTCCTCACCAGGACTCTCAGGTGTTTTGATTAGGACTTGGGATCAAGACTAAAAACTAAACGTGACAGAGCCTTTGCAACTGTGGGCCCCCACTCTCTGGGAACACTCTGCCCTCCTGTGTCCAATCGATGAGCAGTTTTTATCAGTTTCTTATTGAACTGCTCCATCTTCTGACTTCTGCTTTTTTCATATCTTTCACAAAATGCAAGTAAGTGGACCTTGAAATGGAAATATTGTATCAGACTTACAGATGAGGACCTTGTGATATTGTTTAAAATGCTTGGAAACTTGCTGTACTCTCAGTGCACCCTTTGTTGTTTTCTTAACTGCATATCCAACTTACAATTGTGGGAACCCTGAGTCTCTGATGATAATTTTAATTTACCATGAAGTATTTCTTATGTGTGTTACTAGAGGTCCACTGATCGCCCTCTATCCTGACTGTATGCAGTCTCTCTGCGTGGCCAAATTTTGAACTTTTAAGAGGGCATATGACCTGCTAAGATTCTTAAATCACCAGCAAAACAAATATGCATAAGCTTCTGTAATCCAGTCACAGTTTTAAATCAGAGAGCTGTTATTGGAATATCTTGTGTATTTTTCCCGTTGTTGCCACTGTTTAAATAGGAATGTAACTTTATTACCTTAATATACCAAAGTAATCCCCGGTGTTTGAGTAAATTCCTCGCCTGTGAAGTAAGTAAACGAACTGCTCTGTACCGATTTGTCATGGAGCCCGCCTATCTTAGCACCTTGGTGGAAGAAGATGTGAGGACTAATGAAAGAATGAATGGAGTGACTTGCAGGAAGACGATTCCAGCAGCTTCTCCACAGCTTTAATTTGAACGTCTTTCACTGACTGCGGATGAGGAGGGGAGGGGAGGTGGTCTAAGGGGGGGTATTGTGAGTTGAACAGCAGAGCCCCACTCTAGCTGAATGGGTATTGTCATCTGGATTTCTATGGCTAACCAAAATACTTTCTCCCGCTGTGGGGGTTGGTTTATGGATTCATGATGGGAACGGCAAATCTTACGCACGGCCACGGAGGGCACTCCTGCCCTTGCAGACCATCATAACTCAGACGTTAGCACACTAAAATCACACTTCAAATGAGGATTACATACAATATATTCAGTTTAATCTTAATAAAATGAAACAGTATTGCATCTTCAGATACATGAATATGGAATCATTACATCAAACATCAATAACAGAAAACAAAATTTATTCCTGGAAATTGTGAAAAAAACAAAAGACTTCCTGCAGGGACAATGAAGGGAAAAGTTGCAGGTTCTCGAGACTGTAGCTTACACTGCGTTTGTTGTACATTTTCATGTCACATATAGCCTAGATCTCCGGAATCTACAGGTCCAAAATAAGAGCAAGCCTGAAAGCCACCCCCCTACTATTGACTTCTGAGCAAAACAAAAGCTTATGTGAGATTTATGAGGGCTTTCACACAACATTTTACTTTGACATTGTTGTCAGTTGACCCCCTAAAGGAAACTGGTCTTTGAACGTGTGGGAGTGCAAACATTCTCAGTTACTGTACAAGGTTGTGCTGACAATGCACATCAAGGCAAAAGAACAGCCTATATTTTTCGGTGGCTGGAGTTCCTCAATAAAAGAAAAACAACAAAATGTAATTACAGCAGTACACAATTCAAAATACTAATAATTTCGAGAATTTACAAAAGCTGGTACCTAACAAAGATACTCTTTTTTTTTTTTTTTTTTTTTTTTTTTTTTTGACCCCCC